>OVBA01001855.1:0-27380 GCA_900406435.1 Lepidium aucheri
GCCAAGATGTTATCGATCCGGCGGGAAGGTGTTTCTCCCACTGATGTGCTCAATCCCTAAGAGAGAAGGGAAAGAGCCTAAGCTTTAACGCATCTTCACTCACTCCATTGATGCAAGTGAGCGAGCACAGTCTCTCGAACTCGTCGAGATGGTCGAGGGGNTGTTCTGGATTGCTGGTGGCTGAATCCCATTCTGTATCGTATGTGTTCTCGGCGCATCACTCGCGCCAATACAGCAAGGACAACAAGCTGGATTCTGTGCTTGTGCCTGGTGGGCGGCCTTGTTAACCAACGGAGAGGTGCCATCCGAAGTCGTTCCAGGTGTAGAGTTTATCTAGATCCGGCTGTGGTTGCTACATTGTGTTGCGCTGATGTCGGATCTCACGGATCAGCTGATTGATATCGTCGGCGGGTGGGGTAACGTTGTGGGAACCTTTCAACTTTGTGTTCATCAACTGAGCAAACTGAACTGACCACTCGCACAACTCACAGGAGTTGGAGCGAGGATTCTGATTCTGTTGCTGGCCTCAGTGTTAAGTGGCGAGGGTACCTGCGAGGCATGCAAAGACAGAAAAAACAACTTGTCAATAAGGTTGAGGCATGGTCCTTAGGGATCCAAGCTTAGTGAAATACAGACAAGTTTGAATAAAAAAACAATGGATCTGATCTTAAAACTAACAAACTATAAGTTGGAACAAGCAAAACTGATTTGGCAACGGTGCCAATTTGATAACAAGATTTTTGGTCTATGAAATCAAATCATTATAGGGTAGTGGTAAGTAGATGGATTTGTCAAACCAATACTCAGTGATTACTTGTAAGCAACTTATATAATACTAGATTCTAGTTCAGATAACCTATCGATCTGTCATAAAGATAGGTCATATTTCTAACAAGCTCTCAGACTAACACAAAGGACAAAATACACTACGAGACAAATTAAAAAAAAACAAAACATTCAAAAGCAGAGAATTGATCATAAAACAGGGCAAGCTAATGACAATAGATAAATCTAGGATAATTAACATGAATCTAGAGGATAGGAGGTGATTGATCGGCGGTAAACTCGCCGATCGAACCTCGCCTAGCTATATACGACAGACCGGGACAAGCTAGATCCACCCATTTTCATGGCGAGGATCCCTTTCCGATCTGGCTGATCCATTAAGATACTAGCCGCGATCATGCAGGATCAAATGCCTAAAGTCCAGCCCAATACATCTAATGAATCAATCCACATACTAGATCTCTCCTCGGTGGATCAATACCATCTCTCATATGATACTTGGTCTCCGATTCCCTTAGNAATCCACATACTAGATCTCTCCTCGGTGGATCAATACCATCTCTCATATGATACTTGGTCTCTGATTCTCTTAGCGCTAGCTTTGGGTTTCGGCCCAATTCAGATCTCTCTTGATCAGAGAGAGATTGGCCTTAAGCTCGGTCATATGAGAAGAGATCGGATATATTTCATGTTTGTTAGGCGAGTGGATCGGAGATTTCACCTCTGATCTCCCTATCCTCGAGATCCACAAGGATCTACTCACTTCTCATGATTTGAGAGTGGAGGATGAGAGGAGATTTCATCACCATAAACATAAACAGCAATAAGAAAATAAACAACACAAAGTAAAGAAGAAGATCAAATAAACTTAATGCATTAAACTTCCAAAATGATTCAACAAAGTACCTTAAACAATCTTAAAGAAAGTAAGAACAAAAATTAGAGAAAGTTTCTTTTCTAAAACATCAGATACTTCTATAAAAGCATGATTAAAGGGTATTTATAGGGTTATTTGCATAACCCTAATGATCAAACCGACCTAGGTCGGTTAACTAGAAATCTTCTCCTCGTTGTTTCTTGGTGAGCTTCGACACCGAGGAGTGATTTTTACTCTATCCTCGCAGGCTGAGGCGGAGTGGAATGGTTCGAGTGTGATAAATTGGTTTTCCCTCGCGGTAGATAGGTTAAGGCTGGCGATTGTGGTTTCCTTCCGTTTGCGATCTGAGCAATCCTCGCCATGCAAATCGCGAGGCAGCGATCCGAGTCTGAACAACTCCTTTTCCTTAACACCTGGTTCCAATAGGTTTAGCTCCATTTTAAGCTCCTTTTTGCTCCTTTTCCTAGTAAAACTCAAAAACTCCAAATGCAAATGCAAAAACTGCAAAACTAACCTAAATGGACCGGAATGCATGGAAAACCTATCTAATTAGATGCAAAACAACTTAAAATAGGGCTCTAAAACCGTTAAAAATCACACTCATCAGAGGTGAAGAACTCAAAGAAGAGAAGTTGCTCGAAGGATACCACGCTTGTCTCTACGTCATCATGCAAAAGGACATGCCCACAATCAACTGGTATGCCTGGGTATGGTATTGAGTTTTCATGGAGATGTGAAAATTCAATCCATGCCTACAATGAACCCTGCATCAAGCTCTTTTATTAGATAAATGTAACATCGTTCGAGCTCTTTCTAGTCGAGCAGATGTTAGCAGGGGTTGTATACGAGAAATGCACCATGCAATATATCAGGGTAAAGCCGCTATGCTTCATCTTCATCTTTTTTGTTTTACATTTTTGTTGAAGAGTTGCTGACAGATTGTTTTTGCAGATAGGTGGCTGGTTCAACAGGTTGGCAGTCGTATATGAGTATGCAGTCAAGAAGTAGGCGAAAAGTACCAAACTGCTAAGGAACTGGCCATGATGAAAAAGAGAGCATTGGCAGCCAAGAATGAACTGAAAGAGGTCTTTAAAAAGTACTCTAAGGAGCTTGAGAAATCGAGTATTGGATGCCGAGCTGATAGACTCCATCAAGCGCATGTCCTAGCTAGAGAAGAAGTTGAAGGTTTTGGATCATGACCAAGATTAGGTTTTGGCCCAATTTGACAAAACGGTGAACCGTTGTGGCAATTACAAGGAGATTCTCAATACTGAGGTTGTCAGCTTTCAGAGGGCAAGGCAAGAGGAGGAGGAAGAGATTCTTTGTTACTGCGAGGAGGCGTTGAAATGTTTCAATAAGTGTTTTGAGAGGGTATCTAAAAAGATAAAGGGTTTGACAAACACCCAAGATTAGTTATCTCGGATTCAATCATTGTAAAGCTGACTTCCTACAAAGTCTCTTGGGAGAGAAATATTGTCGCGATAGAACTTACTGAGCTCTTTCCCGATGATCTTGATGCCACCTCCCTTTGGCGCGGAAATTTGTTCTCTACTCAAGAAAATTTTGTGGAGGCTGTTGTGCCACTCCTAGCCCCTATGACGCACCTGAATATCAAGCCGAGAGTGTTCTAACTTTAGTTTCTGTGACCGAGGGCAGTACTGTGCCTAATGATTCCTCCAATAATCTAGAAGTTATCGAGTCTGTTATGAATGAAGGTAGGGGGTAGTGTTAGTGTGCTTTTTTTTTCTTTTTGTTTTGTTATTTATTTAATAAGCTTTTGTTTGTAAGTATCCATACTTATAATATGTAATTGTCGAGTTTTAATGAATTTTGCTTCAACACTTAGTACTTTTCCCAGTTATTGTTGTTATGTAAAGAAATTCTATTTTCTCTCATATTTACTACGATATCATTTCCATGTCTTCCAGCTACTTATTCATCTACTTTAATTTTACGTTTCTGTGAGACATATACACTAATTATTGTCACTATAAATAAGAACCAAAATACCAACAATTGAAATTAATATTGACATAATAAGAGCGCTTTGGTGGGATCCTTACAGACATGAATTTTTTTCTTTTCAGAATTTTTGTTAACTTCTAGTACATATGAAAAAAAAATTGTGATCAAAGAATTACTCTATCCACCATCATTTACTTCAAAGATCTCTACTGAAACATTTTTTAAATACAAAAGTCCACCATCCAAATAAGGATCAATACAAGCAAAAAACTTTCTGAAGAGGGTGGCCTCATACGGCTCGAGAAAAAAATTCAATAAGTAGAAGCTAACTCTGTGTATAGGCAGACCTCGGCTTAGGTAGAAAAGAGGACTTAACCACTCCTCTTTTTTTCTTTGAAAAGATGCGAGGCTGAGTTCGACTTATGCGAGGTAGTTTCGGCTTAGGTAGAGGAAATGACTTAGGTACTCCCTCTTTTTTGGAAGGATACAAGGCTGAGCTTGGCTTATGCGAGGTGGACCTCGGCTTAGGTAAAGGAGAAGAATTAGCCACTACCGATCTTTTTTAGAAGGATGCGAGGCGGACCTCGACTTGGAGATATTTAAGTTTTAAAATGATACTTTTATTAAAGATATTAATTTACCCAAAAGCTGCCTATTTACCCCGTTGGAATCCTGCAGGTTGTAGTTTGATTTCTTACAAATCTTAAGACGAGTATAAGCTAACTAGGCTGAGGTAATTACGAGATAAGTGTGTGATGGTATCATGCTCGTTTAGTAATAAAAGCGCTTTAGGTTCATCGAGTTCGAACTTTTTGGTACCTCATCGCCCTCCATTGTGGCCTGTTCGAATATGTCAGGACGAACAGTTTTGGAGATGACATAAGGTCCCTCTCAATCGACTCCTAGTTTTCCTGCGTTGAGCTCGACGGTGTTCTCGAAGACCTTGTGATACAAGGAATTTAATGCTACATTAATTCTAATATACTGAGATATTGGTGTACTATAGAAGGTGTGAATTCAATCAGGTGCAGCCACTAGCAATGAGAATATGATCAGACCTATCTAATCCACGCCAAATAGATTCAGTGATTAAATAAAAACCTATTGAACAAAATGAAATGACAATAAGATTAGACAAAAGATTATAGAAAAAGCAAAACATAATGAGACTAACAAACAACAAAACAAATGAAACAAGTATAGAGCAATATGAAGATAGAAGGGTCTTGATGAGTGAGCATAATATGAACCTGGGGCAGAAAAATGGCTTTTTTGATATCCAACTTGACTACATAGTGAGTTGGGATGTCAAGTTGGGTATATGGTTAAGGCTGACTCCTTCTGATGCATAGGTCAAGTTGGGTATCTAAGTCACATCCTCGCTTCCAATGTACTTCAAGTCACCTCTCCCATGCAAGTCTTGTTATGCTATTCCACTTCTAATCCAAAATGGTTTCCAAAGCGTCCAAATGTACTTAATCGCAACTCCAAATGCAAAGATGTATGCATTGCTAATGCAGAAATACTAAGTATGCAAATATGAACATAATGACTCTAAATGGTATGCACAAGTGATGGAATCATGCAGAAATGATAACAAATTAGGGTTCAAAACTAGTTAAAATGGATACATATCAACTCCCCCAAAGTTAGTCTTTGGTTGCCCTCAAGCAAACAAATTAGAATAATCATGTTGAAGAGGTTTAATAACAACTGGGAATATCTCACTCAAAAACGAACAACTTATCTGGCCAAAATCCGTAGTCCACATATGAAACCTATCCTTTTGGAAAGACCACATAATACTTGCATCCGACCTTAACACCCAATCCCAAAGTACCCTATACTTAAGCCGGTCTCTAAAAACACAATCCTGATTCCTTATTTCTAATGGTGAGGGTCTCAAAAGGCACTATCAATAAATGAACATGTGATCCAACTTCCCTGAACTTAACATGACTTTTTTATTTAAGCAATTTATCTTTTATTGTTTTATTTCAAACTTGCACATGCCCGTTTTTTTGTGAGGATCCACAATGGTCAAAGGTTTGTGTCTTGTCATTAAGGGATCAACAAAACGTTTCATGTCCTCTTTATCCACTCTCTTGGTGAGCCACAAAGGTGTACGGTTTAACAAACATCTGCGGTTCACTAGAGGCATCATCGAATGGGCTCAAATGTAAGAAAGTTCATCACATTGTGTGCCAAGTCAAGATCAAGGAAGAAAAACGTTCAATGCATCTTAAGGGCCTAAATCATCAGTTTAAGTTTAATTAGAAGGAATCAAATTAGGCTTTTCAAGACACTAACACAAGCATAGGTACCCTAGGCGAATGATCACCCATCAGTTTTCAAGACACTAACGCGAGCATAGGTACCCTAGGCGAATGATCCACCAATCAGCCGTCTAAAGGGAAAATCCACTAATCAAAATATTCAAAATGGTCACTAGCTATCAACCTAACAAGATTTCTCATCCTAAGCAAGATACTTCCAAAAAATATGAATATAAATGCATTAGTTCTAAATCAAATTGCCTAGTTTCAATCCTATAATTAATACAAATTACATGAACCTATTTTTGTAGAATTATTTTTCAAAAAATTCAAATTCTATGGTTTTTATATGTCTTAAATGATATATTATGTATGCAGACTCAAGTGAAAAAATTTGAAACTAAGAACACAGAAAACATGGGTAGAAACATTTAGAACCCTCCCCAAAACTTAAACTACACAACCCCTTGTGCAACAAAAACCGAAGGAAAATCCAAGATCAACAAAACAAGATAAATGATGAAATGGTATATACAATGGAAGGATGGAGTTGGTACCTCGGTGATGACTAAGTTAGAAAGCATCATTGCTTCATGGCTTGCTCAACTTGACATCTCAGCTCGATGTGTGTGGTCGAGCTGGAAGTGTCGTGGCAGGAAATGAGCTCGGCGTGCTAAGCTTGATGTATCAGCTCGATGTGAGACGTCAAGTTGTGCACTTATCAATACAAATCCTTTGTTTCCTGCTCAACTCGTGCTCACACTCCCTTCCTGCAACCAGAAAATCCTAAATACAAGAAAACAATAAGAACTTAAAGTAATATATACAAGGATACCATGGGATTTCCTCCTTAAGTCACTAATCTTGATTTCTCACACCTATTAGACTTGGGATGGTTTAGAGAGAGGAATTGAGGTCCCCTCTGAATTTTTGTTTCGGAAACTATGTAGAGCTTAACCTTCTGCCCATTCACTAGAAAATCCTTTCCTTCCTTGCTAACCAAAGTGATGGCTCCACAAGGTATAACCTCTTTGATTATGAAGGGTCCGGAACATTCTGATTTGGTCTTTCATGGGAAGAGAAGTTGCTTGACCTTAGAAAATGGCTTGGGATGCTTGCTGATCTTCACCTTGTACTTGATTACTCCATCAACAACTCCATTGGCATCATTGATATTAAACTTCATTTTGAGGTCCTTCCCAAGGTTCAGCTCAATTTTTCCATTCCTCACATCAATTTTTTCTTTAACAGAGAGAAGGGTCTACCAAGGAGTAGCGGATCATGTTGGTCCTTATCCATGTCAAGTATCAAAAAATTTGTAGGCACCTATTCATTCCCAATCTTAATAGGCATATTTTCCAACAAACCATGGGGAAACCGAACAGACCGGTCAGCTAGAATCAAGGAGAGCTTGTATGACTTGTAGTTGTTGAACCCTAGACTCTTAGAAACAGAGATTGGCACTAGGATGATTGAAGCTCACAGATTATAAAGACATTTGTTGAAAGTTAAATGACCTAATAAGCATAGTAAAGTGAATGTCCCAGGGTCCTCTAGCTTCTCTTGCACTACTTTCCTCTACAAGATGACATTACACTCATGAGTCTCTACTGCCATACTTTATATTTCCTTGGTTTTCTCCTTAATTGAATCATTCAAGAAATTTTGATAAAGAGGCACCAAAGATATCTAGAATGGACATCTTCAGTTCAGTATCCTTCATCCGCTTATCAAAGAGAGTCTTGTACTTCTACTCTAATTCCTTCTTGAATTGTCCAGGAAAAGGAAATGGAGGCTTGCATGGTAGGGGAATGAAGCGCAACTCTTTTTCCTTTGAAACAACAGATTTTGGTGTTGGAGAAGACCCAACTCGACCTTACTAGTTTATGGTAATCCCCCATTCTGAATTACATGGTCCTCAGTGATTCTATCATTTTATGTTAGTGGAGAAAGCTCTTTTCCACTCCACAATATAATAGATTGGGCACTATATTCCTTGGGATTCTAAATGGCTCTTCCTAGTAGTTGTCTAGTAGTCTTCACATAAGAAGACGCTTGCTGACTCTCTAGATACTTCAGCTACGAGTTTAATGTCTTAAACTTGCAGTTGAGATCATTATAGGACCCAGCAATCTTGCATTCAACTCTTTCTGCATCTTGGTTAATTCTTTAGTATTATATGCTTGTCCCTATAGAAGTTTTTGAATCGTACCCAATGCATCAAGAGCTTGTGCTAGAAGAGGGTGCGGCTGCTGAGGAACATACCCAGGTGATATGGTTATAATTCGATGAAAGCTCTCCTAATATTACTACTTGGTAATATAAGTTTGATGCTGCACTTGTTGAGGTTGAAGATAGTACACTAGTGGGTTGGCGACGTCAGTCCAATTGTATGACAAGTTTGGATGTTTCTTGTAGTTGTTATACTCCTTGTTGTAACCACCTTGATTCTACACAAAACTGACCTCTTACACTTGAGCTTCTTCCTCATCCCGAGCTTGGTCATCCTCACCTACATAGTGCACCCGCTTCTGTTGCACCAAAAGAAAATTTTTAACCTACTCACTGAGTGTGTTAATCTCCTTCCTAGTCGTTGCATCAGAATTAGAGGAAGTTTTCAATTCCTATCATAGTCCTCACTATAGTTGCCATCTGACTGCAAGATTCTTCACAAGTTTCCAACCTTCATCCACATCATTGTTTAAGAAATTATCATTGTTGGACGTGTCAAGTAGCATTCGGATTTTAGTTAGAACTCTTTTGTAGAGAGTGCTAAGGAGGGACTCGATACTAAACCCATGCTGAGGGCACTAAGATGGTAGCTCTTGAATCGTTTCTAAGCCTCACAGAAGGACTCAAATTTTTTTTGAACAAACCCAGAGATCTCATTCCTTAGCTTTGCAGTCCTTGAGTTTGAGAAAAACTTAGCCAAGGTTTTCTTGCACTTAGCCCATGAAGTGATTGAAACTTGAGGTAGATGCTTCTCCCACCAATGGGCTTTGTCACCCAGAGAGAAAGGAAACAATCTCAGCTTGAAGTCATCTTCACTGACCCCATTTATCTTTGTGAATCCATACAGCCTCTGAAATTCATCCAGGTGATCAAGGAGATCATCCACATGTAGTCCATGAAATTTACTCTGAACCATGAATATAAGATAACTGTTGATCTCAAAGTTATTGTTCTGGTTAAGAGGTGGCACAATTTCATGTGTTCGAGTGTGAGTGCTAGGTGCATCACCTGGATTTGATTTGTTGTGATGTCTTGCCTATGAATGCTTGTCACATCGTTTTGGGACGTCCTTGGCAATATGACCGACGTACAATGCATGATAGGTTTGCCAACACTATAGCTTTTTGTATGAGGGTCGTCAAATTAATTTACTTTCTACTCAATCCTTGTTAGACAGTTCTACTCCGAGTAAAGCAATTTTAATCCCCCATGTTCCGCCTACCAACACAAAGTCATCTTTCTTAGCTACAAAGTCAAAAATTTTAGAGGGAATACAAGATTCATATATTTTCTTCCTCCTTTTCTACAAATCAGTCTTCTTCTCAACTACTACTTTGGTTCTTCCAGTTTTTGATACTTTGTTGACCAAATTTCATGACTTTTTTCTGAAGCATTACTCGAAGGTTTACCTCCTCTTCGTGATATTCAACATTGTATTAATTTTGTGCCCGGTGCGGTGTTACCAAATAGACCACAATATCGGATGAGTCCTAAAGAACATGACGAACTACAACGACAAATAGAAGACCTAATCATCAAGGGGCACATTCGTGAAAGCTAAAGCCCTTGTGTTGTTCCAGCATTATTGGTCCCCAAGAGGGATGACACTTGGCGTATGTGTGTGGACAGTCAAGCAATTAATAAGGTCACCATCCGCTATCGATTCCCGATTCCACGCCTTGATGATCTTATCGACCAAATCGGTTTGGATATTGTGTTTACGAAACTAAATTTGCATAGTGGTTATCATCAGATTCGTATTCGCCCAGGAGATATACGGTAGATACTTTCATAACAAAGAAGGTGTATTCGAATAATTAGTGAAGCCTTTTAGATTATCTAATGCACCAAGTACCTTCATACGTGTGATGAATGTGGCTCTTCGTCCTTTTGTAGGGAAGTGTTTGGTGGTATATTTTGATGATATATTTATTATTAGCTCTAGCATGGACAAACATTTGGGTCATCTCCGCGTGTGTTGCTAGTTCTTTGTCATGAGCAGTTATATGCGGCCACAAAGAATGTTTTTGGTGAGTAATGACTTGTATTTGGAAAACCGATCCTATCCAATGCCTTTTTCGGGGAACATAGCAATAAATGTTTCTTCTTTCAATGTGATTTTTATTGCTATATGTGAGCTTACGAGAGACGAGCATATCTAATAATATCATCTATCATTTGATGTGATATATTTGGTACTCATTCACGAGTGTATGTTAGTATATAAGCAAAGAGCATTTTCAGCCACAACCAAAATCGTAGCTGTTATAGTTACTAAATGTTTTAAAAAAATTTGTTATCTACTTAATAATAACTAAATAATCTATTGTCTACCTAACTAACTCTATATATTATGTGTAAAAAATTTAATCATCAATTTAAAAATACGAGGAGTATCTTTGAAAATAGTATAAGTTTTTTAATACATAAAATGTCAAACAAATAATTCAATAGTGCATAAATCAATATTTTTTCTATTTCATTATATAAGTTGTTTTGTCCGAAAGCACGTAGATTAAGAATTTTTTTTTGCTTTTTTATATTCTCTAAGAAAATTAATTATTTTATCTCAATATTTAGTTTTTTTTGTTCTGGAATCGGAGAAAGATCTCCCAAATTTATTCAACTAAAGAAAATTTCAGAACATAAGAAACAAGCAAACGAAGTTCCAATAGAGTCATCAACTAAAATGCAAAAAAGCTCCACAGGAGGAGAATCACAAAAAATGAAACCCAAGGGAAGAGAGTAAGCATAGTTAGCTAAGCCATCAACAAGATGGTTAGCCTTCCTATACACATGAAAAATACGGATTATCTAGTTTCGAGAGAATGAACCGTAACACAGGCGTATTAGGAATGATAAAGGATGTGTATCAACAATCCCTATTTTAAGAAAATCTACAAGAGTTTTCGAATCCACCTCAAGATCCACTCGGTGAGCACCAAGTTCCCAGGCAATCCACAATCCATAATAAACTCCCAAAAACTCCGCTATTGTAGTGGAACAAACCCCAACATTAAGAGCAAAACCTTCGACACCAAAGAACCAGAGCTATTCCTTAAAGCACCACCCACAGTAGCAGGACTAGGATAACCTTTAGACGCACCATCCGTGATAATCTTGAACCAA
The DNA here is from genome assembly GCA_900406435.1 of Lepidium aucheri. NCBI lineage: Eukaryota > Viridiplantae > Streptophyta > Magnoliopsida > Brassicales > Brassicaceae > Lepidium > Lepidium aucheri. Next base: position 11,266 of record OVBA01001855.1, read on the forward strand.
TCACCTTCTGGGAGAGTCCACCTAATAAAGCGTTCAACTCTTTAAGTAACAAGGGATGACAAAGACACTAAAGTGTGAGCTCGAGAAACCTAACATCCTAGCTCTTTAACAAAACGTGTGCAGTCTTAGAACCTTTGTGGAGAGACAAATACATCATCACATCTCCACTTCCAACTCCATCAAATCATGACAACAAATAAAGTAGCCCAGGGACAACCAAAAACTAAGTTCTTATTCCGCAAATTTGAATACAACCATTCAAAAGTAGAGCGAATGAAATTGCTAGGTCTCTTATTAGCTAGAACCAATCTATTCCAAACACCCACAATGATGGGATTATCCTGAAGAATGTGTAGCGTTGATTAAATCTCAGTATTGCAAATAGAACAAAGATTAGACTGGGTGATGTGGCAACAATACCTTTCCTCATTGGTCATAATTGCTTGATGCGAGACAAGCGAGAGAAACATACAAACATGTTCATAAGCAATCACCTCCCATACACACTCAAAGAAACTTGTCATGTTTTGCTTCAGAATAGAGAGAGTTGTCAACAAATGATATGCGGAGCTAACCGTGAAAATCCCGTTTGGAGTACTAGACCATGCTATCCGGTCAAGTACAACTGGGGTCACTCTGAGCTTCATGTTTGAGGGTAGATACATAAAAATTCTATCAAAGATCCAACCTGATCCATTCTGCCATAGATCATACGCTGAAGCATTAACTCTGAAGTAGGAATATCACAAGATGCAAAACCGACAAGTGTTGTGTCCATTACCCAACTATCATTCCGCATCCATCCCTGATCACCCTCATAATGTTAGGTAAAATCATAGACTTAATACCTGAACATATGCTTTTCCAAGTCGATGAAGTACCGCTCATAAGAGAGGACTATATTAATTCTCGAATGTCTGTAATTTTGTATTTACTACGTAAGACTTGAATCCAGAGACTAGAAGAATTATGTAAATATCTCCAGCTTAGTTTATCAATAAAAGCCTTAATCATGTCCTTCGCACGCCTAACACCAAGCTCCCCTTCACACTTAGGAAGACATACCTTATTCTAAGAAACCAAGTGTTGTTTACAGTGTTGAGCATCCCCACTCCAAATAAACGAGCGAGATAAGCGAGCAATAGATTCCAACGTAGAAGCAGGTAAACAAATAGATCTCACAGAATAAATGGGAAACAATGTCAAAACTGCCTTAGCCAAAGTAATACGGCCTGCAAGACTTAGAGTATGGTTTTTCCAACCTGCTAGACGAGAGGCCATTTTACTAAGGATATCGTTGAAGTTATCTTTGGTGATTGTTTTTGCGAAATAGGCATACCCAAGTACTTGCCAAGCTCTTTAGTAACTTTGATGCCGCTTTCTAAGCTGATTAGGTGCTTACAATCTCGATGAACATTCTCAGAAAATAATATCTTTGATTTATCTAGACTAACCTTTGGACCTAAAGATAGAAAAAATTGCTCTAAAACTTGTCGAATAACTCTAATTTGTTGGACCGTGCCTTCAGCAAAAAGAATAAGGTCATTAGCAAAACAACATGAGATAACTTTGGACCACCGCGAGAAAGAGAGAGAGAGATCAATTTCCAGTCTTTTATAGCTACTGAATGGTCATTCATGTGATCTAATCTCTCTATACAAAGGATAAATAAGTAGGAAGATAAAGGATCGAGATGACGTAGACCCCTTCTAGGTGTAAAGGCATCGGTCTTCTCACCATTCCAAACGAGTCTCATTGAAGAGCACAAGACGCAAATCATGATCCAGTTAATCCAAACTGCTAGAATATTTGCTTCCCGTAAAGTATCCTCCAAAAAAATCCTATATAATACGATTATAATCCTTTTCAAGGTCCAATTTAAGTAACATCTAGACTTTGCGGCTTGATTTCTTCCGCATTAAGCGCACTACCTCCTGCACTAATCTTCCCGGGATAAAATTAGTTTGCGCATGACCAATAATATTAGTCATAATTGGTTTTAATCTACCCAGCATAGACTTTGTAATAATCTTGAAAAGGACATTACATAGACTAATATGATGAAATTCTTTAATCGATTCCGGTCTGAGCACTTTGGCAATAAGAACCAAAACGCCATCGTTTTTGCCTACAGGTACGATCCCTGTTGTGAGAAACTGCAAAAAAAAAATCCACGACCGAACTACCCACAACATCCTAGTTAGCTTGATAGAATACTGGTTGGAAATCATCAGAACCCGGAGCTTTATACTTAACCATCTTCTTAACAACACTTTCAACTTCCACATGAGTAAAATCCATATTTAACCGAGATAAGTCCGCACGTGATAAACTCGGGAAACCTATCGAAGGTAAAGAAGGTATATGAGAAGGAACATCCTCAACAGAGAACAAACCTTATAATAGGAAACTGCAAGATTTTCCAACTCCATTGGATCCGAAATCCAAGCTCCTACATCTGATTTCGACAATTTGATCCTATTGTCTTTTCTCTGGATAACTGTAGAGGTGTGGAAATAATTCGTATTTCTATCTCCGAAAGCAATCCACATATCCCTTGATTTTTGAAACCATAGAATCTCCTTCTGAGCAAGAGTATCATCAAGAGCTTTTAACAACTTCTCTTCTTCCTAAAAAAGAGCATCTGTCAGAGTAGCATCTAAGAGAATTTGAATTTGCTTAATATCCTCCATCAATTTGTTCTTTCTGCTATTAATATCGCCAAAAATTTTAGAATTCCAACGTTTAATTAAGCTCTGAAGATGAGCCAAAGCAGCGGTGTACTCAAGTATTTGCGCCATGAAGACTCCATCATAGTTTTGAAGTCCTTATGTTTTAACCTAGCCGCTTCAAATCTGAAAGGTCTAAGACTCGGATTACATACTCTTAATGGACTCAATTGTAAATACAAAGGAGTATGATACAATCAGAGGAACGGGAGGTGAGTAATTGAGGTTCTTGCAAGAGCAGATGCAAACGGGGAAAACACAAGCATATATCAAGTTGTTTTGCAACAAAAGACGAAGCATGACGACGATGTTTCCAAGTAAACTGAGTTTCTTTAAAACCCAAGACAATAAGACACATCTTATTAATCCAATCAGCAAACTGAAGAGACTCTAGTGAAAGAGAACCATTACCTCCTGTCATCAACCCTCACAATGGTGTTAAAGTTACCTCCTAGTATCATAGGTACATTAATAGTCTGTATAATCCGTCGCAACTGATCCAGCAAACAACATTTTTGATGGGCTGAATGAGCAGCATAGACCGTAATTGCACTCAATTCCACTAATCCAGAGACAATACATGCATGAATATTATGCTCTAGGGACTCCACAATCGAAACAATACCAATAATAGATTGTCAAAATAACCACAAACCTCCACTTTGGCCTACCAAATCAATTTTAAGAGAGTGATCAAAATCCAAACTATGACAGAAAGAAAGGAATGAGATATAATTTAAAAGAAAAAATCATACTTCCTCTATCTCATATTAAATGATGTTTTAGGAGAATTTTTTTGTATCAAATGATTCGATGTTTTCAACTTCCATTGCATTATATTCTGCATATTGATTTCTAATTGGTCAAATTATTACTAAACAGATTAAAATTAATATTTTTAATTAGAAAATAAAAAAATTAATTGGATTCTTAATCTCTATGTCAAAACCTTAAAATCAAATAATATGACACAAAGGAAATATAAAATAAAAAGAATTCAGTTATTTTGATTTACATGTTTGTATTGGTTTTTGAAAACAACTTGTTTTTTTACAAAAAAACCTTCTAAAAAGCTAATATATTATATTACGGAACGGTGGGAACAATATTGTAGGATTTCTCGAATTTCTTGGTATATTCATCCTATTATAATTTTCAGTATACAACTAGTTACATTCAAATAAAAATGTAAAATTAAATAAAGACATATTACTTAGAGATATTGATACATTATGTTTTTGATAAAGCAATATAAATTAACTATTATAATATAATTTTGATTTAGAACTTGATTGGTAGATGATAATGGGGGAGGAGTTTAATGTTCTAGATCTACTAATCAAGTTTATTTTAACAAAGCATAATAGAGAGCATATAGGGTATGGGAGTCAAACTGGCTGGCCCGCTTGTTTTTTTGTTTAAATATTAAAAGTTAAAAGATGGGACTCGAACCCTCATTTCTGGTTGAAGAAAAGGTGACTACAACCACTAAACTACAAACAATTCACCACAAAATCATTTCATCTAAATACATTTAAATCTATTTCGAGTTTTGAAGATTATTTCTTTTTTTGATACTCAAGATGATTTCGTAATTACACTTTGCGAATCTGTTTTGTTTGTAGTTAAATGAATTATTCATTTACAACTTAATATATTGAATTTTAAAAAAATTAACTAATATAACCTACTTTATTTTATATTACTAGGATAACCTCTTTTTCCAAATTACTTAGATAACCTACTTTTTTCAAATATACTTATTTTACCCTACACTTCAAAAAAACCCCATTTACCAAATCACGTTGCTCTGTTTCAATTTTTCCAGAAACAAAAACAAACTCTCTGTTCTAGTTTTGTTAGATTATACAATACAAGGTGCCAGAGTTATCTGCTGCATAATCAGGTTTGTGTTAATTTAATTTTAGTGATTCCTAAATAGAACTTATGTTTTTTTATTGAATATTGATTAGTATTGATTTTCCTACTCTTTAAAACATATTTGATTTCAATGAAATCAAAGATCGATGGTTTTTTCGAAACTGTTGGATCGATCGAATTTTATAGGGGATAACGACATACACCGATCGATCTACGGTGAGATCGACCGAACCAGAAAATGATGTATCAAAGTAGAAAGTTGCTAACAACATAGACCAATCAATCTAAGGTGAGACCGATTGATCCAATTAATTTTGTATCGAATTTTAAAGGGTATAACGACATAGACCGATCAATCTACGATGAGATCGATAGATCCAAAAAAATTTTGTATCAAATTAGAAAGTTGCTAACGACATAGACCGATCGATCTAAGGTGAGACCGATTGGTCCGGTTTACTCTGCAAGGTTTTTTGAGAAAAAAAAGCCGAATACTTGAATCGGTCATTGCATGGACCAATCAGTTAGTATTTTTATGAAAACATCAGAGTTTTGCATCATATATTGATTGGTCTACGCATCCAGAAAAAGGAGTTATACAAGATTTTTGATAGACTTGTAGGAAGTCTGCCAGATTTTTGGTAGACTTACAGAAAGTCTGCCAAATATTTGGTAGACTTGTAGAAAGTCTGCCAAATATTTGGTAGACTTGTAGAAAGTCTGCGAGATGTTTCGTATACTTGCAGAAGTCTGCCAGATTTTTGGTAGATTTGCAGAAAGTCAGCAAGATTTTGACAGACTTGCAGGAAGTCTGCCTAATTTTTGGTAAACTTGCAGGAAGTCTGCCAGATTTTTGGTAGACTTGCAGGAAGTCTGTCAGATTTTGGCAGACTTACAGGAAGTCTGCCAGATTTTTGTAGACTTATTGGAAGTGTGCCAGATTTTTGATAGACTTGCAGAAAGTTTGCTAGAACTTTGGCACATTTGCAGAAATTTAACCAGAACAAAAAAAATTTTGGTTATGTAACCCTAAAATATATAGTTTGGCTTGAAATTAATTATATATTTTCAAATTATCTACTTATTTTAATCTAAAAATGATAATTTTTTTATTCTATTTTTATAAAGGAAATGAGTATTTTGGTATTTAAAAATATTAGAGAAAAAATAGGTTATATTAGTAATTTTAAAAAAATAGATTATTTAAGTAATTTATAAAATAAAGTAGGTTATTTAAGTAAATTTCTCTTGAATTTTTATGGATTAGTCTTTGATAATATCTTAAATTTATGTTTGTTTTCTTATTTTGAGTTTATTCTTAAGAAAATTATAACAATAATCTAACTATATCACCAAATAAAAAGTAAACGAAAGTATCCAAAACCTTCATAAAAAACTAAAAGTATAATATATTAGGTAACTAACAACAATTCATATCAATTTGACAAAATGAAATGATGTTAAGGAAAATCATTAAAAGAAAAGCATATAAGTAATAATTAAAAGAAATTATTAGAATAATAAGTAACTAACAACATCATTTAAAAGATCAAAACAAAGTTGCTTTGGAAAAAAAACAAGAATTGGAGCCGGAGCCACCAAATTTTGTCTCTCTGTAATCGAATTGGTTAAATCATCAAAGGAAAGATCGATCCAATTTTAGAATTTTTGATTTTTGCGGGTGACCCGCAAATCCGTCACGGGTTTCATCCATTAACTTGTAGCCCATACCGGATTTGACCTGCGAGACTTGATTATTTATGGACATAAATTAGGACCAGTAACCAGTAGGGTCTTATCGGACCAGATCCGCAGGCATATAGCCCGTTTGACACCCCTAATAGAAGGCTTCATAATATTCTATAGTGCTCAATTATCCTATATTTTTAAAATAGAGCGTTTTCTAAGCATAGAACATTAAAAATTGTTAATAGACAAATTTATCCTCTTTGATTTAACTACTTTTGCAGTAAATTTACATAAACCTAAATTAAACATAATAAAAATTCAATTGGAAAATTAAATACACTGATAGTAATCAATCGTCATCATCGGCATCAATGCTTCGTAAAGGATATGATGTGTTCGCTATAATAATCAATGAATGTTTCCACTTAAGAAGAAGTTATTGATTGATATATTTACTTTCGTTGACCTCTTTCTCATTATGTGAATTACTCTGTTTTTTCGTATATTTAAAAGTTCTTTTTTTTTCTATAGGGTTATCTACCTTATGAAACTTACAATTGTTAAAGTATAACTATATTTTGTGAAATCGATTTTGACAAAGATTTGGTTTGATCAAATTTGTCCATGTCTATTTTTTACTACCTATATTTATGTCTAATTTAGTAATTTTGATATAAAATGCTAACAGCTATTTTAATCAGTTAATTATATAAAGCTTAACGAAACTTACAACTTTTCAGACTTAAAGCTTATGCTCTTTCCTACTACAGTTTTATAAAAAGTTTTACCAATGGAAGTCTTAGTTTAAATTTTCCTTTGGTATTACTTTGTGGGGATGTATCACTAATTTTCCATATATAAAGTATTTATCGAACAATTTCTATGAACCGCAACAATATTGCAAAAAGAAAAAGAGAGAATTAAAAGAACAAGTAATTTTTTTTTTTTTTTAAATAAAGTCCAAAGAAGATTTGTCTATGAAGAATGCTTGTTGGTATAATTGGGAAACTCCTCTTCGATGGCCTCCGTGACAACACAACGAGACGCTTCCATCAAATCAGGGCTAAGTCTAAACATGAGCACACAAAACTCCATCTGATTCAACGCTCCGTCTCTATCGAAATCTCCTTCGTTGATCATGCATCGAACATCTTCGTCCGTTAGATCTCCTAGCCCAAGAACCGTCGATGCATTCCGCCTTAAGCTCTCGAAAGTGATAACTCCTTTCTCTCTATCCATCAGAAGCTCAAACCCCTTACAGAGCTCGTCAATTAGACCTTCTCCTCCGAGTTTACCCGCCATTGTTGGGAAGAAATCGTGGAAATGTTTAGGTTCTTGGTTTTGTTGGGTCTGTCTGGTTGAGGATTTAGGAGACGCCATTAGAGCTGAGAAAGCAAAATTAGAGATTTGTGAGAGATGGGTTTAGTGTTGCGAATGAATTTTATATATAAAGGAAGAGAATTTGGGATTTCCGAGAAGGAACATTCATTATATGGAGCTTGAAGCCAACTAAGATACAGATAATGGAGAAGGAAGCTATATTTGGGTTTCTTCTTGGAAGCTCACTTTAAGGGTATAAATGTCTTTTTCTTTGAAGGATGTGACTGTTCTCACGGGAGCTGCATTGTCTGAAATGCTTTGATATATGTAGGTTTCTGTGACTTTCTTAGCCAACTTGGCATTAAATCCGATTTAATAGAAAAAAGAAAAGTTAATTTTGTATTTTTCTTTTAAAAGCTGTTTTTGAGTTTTGATTCACACTGAATACACACGAAATTTGGTAATTTCGTGTGTGCAAAATTTCATTCTTGTATATCTTTCTTAGAACTGAAGTAAACCAATACCTAAAAGTTATAAAACGTCCAATAGGTCCCATTGACTTTTAATGGAGTAGCATGTTTATTTACTTTTTCTTTTTGGGTGCGATAATAGATTTTTTAATCCAGATTTTTTTATGTCGGCATTATCAAACCAGAATTTTTTTTTTTTTTTGTATTAAAGCAGAGTTTTGGTCGTTTATTGGACGACATAAACGTGTACCACTTTGATTGAAACTTCCGATGTGGTAGACAGAATATATCACTTGGTCTGCCTATTCTATTGCATGCCTTAGTTTTAATTATTATAACTCACCAAATGAATCTAACCAAATCTCTTCCTTATTCGATAATTATCCATAATGTAATCTATAATCGTTTATCTTCTTCGAAATTAATAGAATGAGTAATTGAACTACAATCCCAAAATGAGCCGGATTCGTAGAATGAACATTTAATTTTTATTGACTTGGTCAATTCATCAATACTAGTTGATTGTTTCTACTTAATATATAAAGTATTTATCAATAATTCTACTTGAATCTTCATCTAGTGTTATATTTTATAAAACGTCTCAAAGATGCACTGCCAGAATGAGAATCCTGATCCTTAAACCAAGCATTTGCTTCTTCCTTCGCTTTCTCAATAATCTTTTTCGGGCTCTCATCTATATACGAAAATATCTTATCATTTTGGTCTTTTCATACATATCAAAGGATCCACAGAAAACTTATCGTATTTACGCCTTCTAGAATCCGCCAAAATAAATAATCCGGATTTGTAAACACCGAGCTCTTAGGAAATAAATCAATCGGAGAAAGTATCTTCGACATAGCCCACACTTATCTCGTAGGCAGACACTGAAAGAGAACATAGTGAACATTCTCCAATCCATAACCACATCGGCTACAACCCTTATCGCACTGAATCCCACATTGGACTAATTTAGATGTAACTGTTCACTGACCGTAACAGTTTGCCAAATAAAGTATTATATTTTTTTTATTATCATTTTAGCTTTCAAGCTTGAGCTTGAAGGATGGCATCATTTGGCCTGTAGTACACCCACTAGAGACATCAATATGTGTTTCTACCCAATAACCTTATTTAATTGAATACTTACCTGTCTTGGCAAAATTCTATCCCCATCCATTAACTACTTCTTGCCTAGGAATTGGAACACCCAAGATAAACCTAGCATCATTAGGATTCATAAATTGATAAACCAATGTCGACCTTCGGTAATTGTTACACTTATCAATTAAATTGCTAACCTTTAACTGAAGATAAAAATTTGATCCTACGTCTCGTGCAGAGCGTACAATAGAATCTGGAATTCATTGATCAGACATACAAAGGTTGCCTTTCCATTACCTATTCTCCCGGTCAAAACTTTACTAACTAGGGATCTTGCATAAATAATACTATGCCAGCCATAGGATGGTGTATATGTAGTTTTTTACAAAAGAGGATCCTCCCCAAAATAGTATATACCCCTCATAACTCTTGCTAAAAAGTAGTTTAAATTGTCCAATGATCTCCATAGCTGTTTTATAAGAAAGCTCAATTAAATTTTTCAAGAGCCAGGAAACCCAGAGCTCCCTTCTTTTTTTGTTTGCATAACTTTCCCATTTGACCCAATGAACTATCAGAATATCCTGAATTATCCCACAAAAATTCTACAATAGATGTTGATTTTATCGTGAACGCTTTGGGGAGACGAAAAAAAACATCACAAAGGAAGAAGTCAAAGTAAGAAGCGATTTTATTAAGACCTCCTTACCTCCTTTAGATAAATTTTTGATGTCCATCTGTTAATTCTTTCACAAAGCTTTTCCTTAAAAACACAAAAACATTTGTTTTTGCACCTCCTAGCCTTTCAGGAAGTGCTAAGTATATCCTCATTCCACCAATATTTCTAATACCTAGAATGTCATGGATGTCTATTTTGCTTTCCACTTCTACTAAATATCCAAATTGGATAGAGAATTTTCAAATTATATTTGTTAACCAGATACTGTTTCGTAATCCGAAATAATCCTTAAAATAGTATTTTCTGACACATTTACTTTACAGGAAAGAGATTGTCATCAACGAATAACAAGCAAGAAACATGTGGACTATCCTGCACGATTGCAATACCATTTATGACCTTTTGGTCTTAGGCTCTCTTGAGATTTCTTACTAAAACTTCAGTACAAATACTAAACAAATAAGGAGAAAGAAGATCGTCCTGATGGAGTCCCCGCTTAGGGGTAGTTCTGCCAAAATGGATCTTTGTCTATCAGAACTGAATATTCAACCGAAATAATGCAATGCATAATGCATCTTATCCATTGGACTCTAAAAGCAAATTTCACCATTAGCAACTCCATAAATCTCCATTAAAACTTATCATATGCCTTGCTTATATCTGTTTAATTTGCCATATGCTACCCTTTAATGGTCTTGTTAGTTCTTAAAACATAAAATATCTCTTAAGCAACCAAAATATTATCTTGCATTTGTGAAATAAGACCAGGAAGAACCTTTTTAAGTTAAAAACAAAGAATCTTTGATATCACCTTGTAGCCCACATTGCAAAGACTGATAGGGTGAAATTCTACCATACTTGAGGATCGATGAGTTAAGACAAATATTCGCTCAATTCAAACTCCTGTCAAAATGATCACAATTAAAAAATTCATTTACAATTTTTACAAAATCAATTTATATTACCTCCCAAGCTTTTTGAAAAAACATAGCCATCATGCCATCTGGTTCTGATCCATCGAAAATAAGGCTCACTTTATTTTCTTAGTCAAAGCCTTTGAGGCCAGAGATTGGCCCAAAGTTCCATTCTTGGAAAATAAATTTGCGAAATATTCTACTACAGCCTCTACAATCTCATCCTCACGGGTAACCCAAACTCCATTCCTGTTTATGAGCCCACAAGTTCTATTCTTTGCTCTCCTATGTTTTGTCTGAACTTAGAAAAATCGAGTATTATTATCTTCCTTTTTAACCATTTATTTATACTTTTTTTTTGTTTCATAAGATTCTTCATCGTTATATGCAAGTCTTAACTCCAAATAAACCGCTAGAATCTCCAAATTTGTTTTACTGTCATCATTTTTATACTTCTATAATTTTGATTAAAAATTCTCAATCCTTTGTTTTCCTGTGGGAACATAGTTTTTCTCCAACTTGACAGTTCCCTATGACTATTTGAAATTTTGTTTATCAACCATGTAATCCGGCAACCATTATACCCCGTCCAATTAGACACAATTATTTCCTTCAGTCCCGGTCTACCTAACCATATTTTATCAAAAATATAAGTCAAATATAAAATGAGATTTTTTAAATTTTTTAATTTTCTTGTAAAGTTTCTAAAATTGGCATATGATCGTAACTTATAATTGCTAAATATCAAACCACAAAGTTTGGCAAGAGAGCATGCCAATTCTCATTTTCAAAGCTTTGTCAATTTTACATTTGACAACAACATTATGGCGAACTCCTCTTCAAAACTATGTATTTCCTAGACACAGAAAATTTAACATACTGCAATCATTTAACATTTGACTAAATGAAAAAAAAATTAAATCATTGTGCATCGTGGCACCGGAGTTAGTCCTAATCATTAATGATTTATGCATGCCTCACTCTCTAATGACTATTTCTTTTTTTTTATTATTTCAGACGTGTTAAGCCTTTTTGAGCCTATTATGTTGGTTTATTTTAATAGGGTTCATCAGTTTCTTAACTTTTAGGTAAAAATATTTAACTATGTAATTAATTATCAAACCTAGATTTTAGGCCCAAATTATTGAGAAAATATTCTATTTCTTAAAAGTCTAACTTGTTGGGTCTTCTATGAAATGAAAAACCTGATTCTCTTAAGGTTTTAGTTTTTTCTTTTTCTTTTATGATCTAATAAGGCTCATGGCCCACCATTGTAATTAAGGTTTCCACCATGACTCCATATATATAACCCTCGTACCTTGCACCAGACAAAATTATGTTCTTTTGTATACATATTTAAATTATTAAAAAATTAGATATTATGTTATATCTTTTACATATCTAAGTTACTAATAAGTATATAAATATATATATATGTTAGTAATAAAAATATTCATACATGTGAGATTGTTTTTCTTTTTTGTTATATATATGTGTTTGTTTATTTATAATTAGTTCAAGACATCTGAAATTTTTTTATTAACAAAACAGATTTGAGTACACTCACAATCATTAAAAATAATTATAATATCTGAAATAAATTAGTCTAAGTTAGAAAAATTAATTATGAAGTAAATTAAAAATTAATTAGAATTGTGAAATATTTAAAACACATACATACATACCTCTAAACACTTTTATCTTGCAACTGAAAACAAATTATGGTTTGGAGGATGAATCTATTTTTGGCTTTCTCTTCAACCATCTTAGCGTATTTTCTTCACAAAATACAAGTAATCCTAGGAATCCTGTATAATATAAAATATAAACTTTGTACCATTAAATATTTTAAAGATTATAAAACATTTTTAAAAAAAATAATATAACAAAAACTTACTCAGCATTTCTAAAGTTAAGATTTATTCAATTAATTAGTTTTCTATTAACTTTAGTAACTTCAGTATTGCTAATACGAACAAATTTTTCGATAATATCTATAAAATAAATAAATAAATAACAAAATTATTAAAAATTATAATGATAAATTTAAATATAAAACAATTTAAAAAATTATACTATTTACTTATAAAATATATATCTTCAAGACACCCATACTGTTGCATATTGTCCAGAGTTTGTAGTGAGGATGAGAAGGAAATGGTCCTAGAAGACTGCCATCGACAAAAGCTATTTGTTCTTTGCTTCCAGTGCAATCGTGATTCTAATACTCCAATTAGTATAGTTTGAACCGTCTAGCACCTCTGTAATAAGAATACCAAGATTATCCGCTCCAGTAAGTATTCAATTACTGCAAGATCGAAATTGTTTTGAGAATTCAATTTCCCAACAGAAGCGGAAGTTTCAGGTCCAGTGTGAGATGATGGAATTATTAAATTGTTCTCCGATGTGTCTAGATTTCCTTCAGGATACGATGAATTTTGCGATCTTGTTTTTGACGAGGTTTGTGTTTTTTTGTAGCTGAACTGTGAGCTAGAGTCCTTTTCCTTTTGCGAATTGTCATCATGATAATGCGTCAATTTCTCCGGCGGAATAACCAGAAGTAGAAGGAAAAGGATACAAAGATCGCAAAAATTGATCCTGTAGAGAGGGAAGAAAGAACAAAACAAAGAGATGAAAGAAGATCGATGTCGTTGAATATTAATTCAATGCTCTGATACCATATTAAATTGTTGACAAAGAATTAATGAAATGAAAGTGAAACTCCATTAACAATGAGAAGAAGAATTGCAGAGAGAAAACTTATCTCTCCTAGTTACAATTAAAAAGAAAATAACCCTATTATATGAGAGATATTATCCGTAACAATAAAACTAAAAATCAATACTTAATCTACTTAAATCGAACCATAAGGATAAAACCCGTTTAACAATACAAATTTTTACTGATCATCTAATAATAACAAATAAAATTTGGACACAAAGACAATAATTTGTAACAAATTTATTGATCTTCACATCATCGCAAATTTTACGAGATCAGAAGTAAGAAAGACAACGAAGGAAACTCAACCAACATTTAACATGATCTTCTAATCTTCACGTCTTTTCTAAAAATGAGATATTCTTTGGAAATTAGAAGTTTGAAATTACTAATTCGGCAATACGGTATCTCAAATAAGGTTTATGAAACCATCACTAGTGCGGGTGAGTCAAAACGACTTAAATTCAGTGAGCATCCAAAAAACAAACAAATCTCGCCCAAATCTGTATAGAAGTACTAGTAAAGCAATCTTTTGTGGAGCCGCTTTACCAAAACCTCAAACTTAGATAAGTGGATGTAGGCCGAGCAGTTTAGACAGGAAATTTTTTGATGAGTTATCAAAGAAGAAATTACCATAAAAACTAAGAGGGGTGTATTGAACCATGGATTTTAAATGATTGTGAATGATTTAGATTTTATGAAATTTCAGATGATTTTAGATGAGTTCAGGGAAGTTCTTATGATTTGTGACAAAACTCCACCTAAAACCATGAGATTTGGATTTTTGTGTTTTTAACTAAGGAAATCCTCTAAATAACTTGAGAATCGCAGAGAATCATCTAAAATCACATCTTTAATTCTTTTCCAATAACAGTGGATATGATTTTGTTTTTTAAAATCACTAGTTCAATAACACTTGATTGTAGAAGATTTTTAGAAATTCTTGTTTGAATAACAGGTGATTCGCCACTTAAAATAAAATCACTCAAAAGCAATGTTTCAATACACCCCCTAAGTTTAACTCAAAAACATAAATGTGAAAATTGATTTTTTGAGTTTAAATGAGCTCCAAATCAAACTTTGCTAGCAACTTCAAAACTGAAAACTATGAATTAGGTCCAAGACCTTAATCACTTCAAAATCTATAACTACTTAGAATCTACCTACTGCGTTTAGACTTACTTCGAATCGATGTCGTGGCTGTAGAAGGCTAGAAGCCCTTGACCATCATCTGAATTCTTTAAAACTATGAAACAAAGAGTAAGATCAGATATCCTTACTTAACTAAAAATCCCAAAAGTATATAGTATCAAAAAGTAAAAAGCCCAAAACAAACTGATATTGGCCGATAACCAACACTGTTTATCAATCATATATCAAAAGCATTAACCTTGAAATTTTTGTTAAACACGTGGGACCATGCCATCTCTTTCTAAGAAGCTTTGGTTTCATAAGGAGATATGCCTTAGCACATGATTAACAACTTTCCATTAATCGAAATCCATATAGCATCTTCACCCTAACTTGATTCACCCTAAGTTGAAAAAATTGACCATATCTCTAAGTCTTTTCTTTGGGGAAACTCTGTCTGAATTAACAATTGTTCCGTTACCAGTAAGTTACGAAGATATTACAACATGTGAGTTATAGAGTAATGATATGGGCTGGGATTCATTAAAAATTAATCAGTTTATCTCTAAAGAGATTCATTTAAGACTGAAAACTATGGTTTTTGATCTAAGCGGCATGGAATTAGAAGTGGGTACGTGGAAGCGGAAGCGTTTAGAAACGTGGAATCGAGTTTTAAAAAAGTTTAAGGAAGCGGGTACGTGGTGGAAACGTGTAGACACACATATATATATATATATAATAAGTTACTAAACATAATTATTTTATAATTATTTTTTATAAAAAATCCAATTTGTAATTTAAATATTATAAATTATTTAAAAATAAAAACAATTCTCGAAATCTTTTTATTTATATTTTAATATTTTTATCAAAATTGACTAAATCAAACAGCATAGTAAACTAGAAACCACATAATTAGTTATTGGTTTGTTTAATTATTTAAAGATTTTTATAAGATATGGACAATTTAGAGCTTCCAAACGCTTCTAACTTGGAATCGTAAGCTTCCACCAAGCTTCCAAACCTTCATTTTTGGAATCGCGATTCCAAAGAGATTCTAAAAGACTCCAAGAGATTTTGATTCCATTTCTGATTCCGAAGCGAGAAGCGCATCATCCTTGAAGATTCCGTGCAACGTAGTTTTTGATACAATGACTGGAACTAAGGAACGATTAAATTGGGGGCAAATTCTGATGGAAAGTTTTTGGTTAAATCGGCATATTCTTTTTAAAAAAAATCTAATATCTTGAGCTAGAATATGAAATGTTTTTCAAGTGTATTTGGCAAGCTAGAGTGTCGAAGTGAGTTAGCATGTTTTTTCTGTTATCCGCACATCAGATTCCGATGACCAATGTAGAAAGACTAAGAAAACAACTTGGTAGTACTGATCTCTACCAAGTATGTAAAGAGGGGGGTGAAAGAACTTTACATATTCTAAGAGACTGTCCAGCCATGGAGAGAATTTGAAGTAGAATTGTCC
>OVBA01001855.1:27465-39306 GCA_900406435.1 Lepidium aucheri
TATTTTTGAGGTGAGTGTGGGGTGGAGTTGTAAGTTGAAGTGTGAGAATATCTTTGGGAGTAATGGTATATGTCGGGATAGAGCTAAATTTTTGAAAGCCAATGCCAACAAAGTCTCTGAGTTATTTGCATCGATCACATGTCAAGACTCTTAGGTGGTGAAGAAGTCAGGACCAATTAGTTCGATTCCACCTCAAGAAGGCTGGTTTAAAGTTAATACACAAGGTGCTTCTGGTGGAAATTCGGATTTAGCTTCAACGGATAAAGCTCTACGGAATGGTAATAATAATGATTTATATTTATCGTGGGTCAAATTTCTAATTTATTGAATATGCTTTCAAGATTAATACAACATAGATTATTAAGAGTAATTCTTAAAACCGTCTAGGATAGAAATCCGTGTTGCTCTATTGTCTTCTCTTGTGTAGCTTTAGGTTTCTCGATTGCCAAAGGCGATTTTCTCTCTTTGAATGACCCTCTATTTATAGTTTTGAATTCCTATTATTTCTTGATAACATTTCGATCTTATCCTTTGTCAACAAGGGATATTATCATTAATTTTTAGGGAATTTCCTTCAGGATCGTGGAAATTCTAAGCTTCATCTTATTTGGCCGAAAATACACTTATTATTTTTAATAGTCGAATTTAATTATAATGATGGACATTAGGGGTATAGCTCACTTCCAATAATTGTCCTCTCCCCCCAAATTTAGTGACCAAAATTAGGTCTTTGAATTCCGGTTTCTTGAGATGTCCTGCATAATAATTTAAGTCGACTCTTAAGCTCCGATTTTCTTGCATAATTTTAGCTCTCCTTTTCTTTGTCTTTTTTTTTTCTTTCTTCCCTTTTTTAAAAAATTTGATAGATCTTCGTAAGCTTTTCTTGTTGTTGGACATTCTCTATTTTTGCCCATTCCTTTGAGACCAAAGGAAACTTTCCTTTTATTTTACTCTACTATTAAAGGATAGCTTCTCACTCTTTTAACTCTTTACTTTCTACCTCACATGGATTGTGCTCCCTCCTCCGTTGGCGGCAGCTTGGCGAGTTGCTAAGATTCGGCGGGCCTCGGCAAGGCAGCAGGTTCGACGAGCTTTCTGATGCTATGGCGGGTTTGGCTCGGCGTAATTCGAAACTCTTGCATGGCGTCGTGGCGAATCTGGTTTGGTTGTCTTCACATGTTTGGCTTTACTTGTGGCGTTGGGTTTGACGGGTTTTTCTTCTTACTCATGGGTTCGGTGTGGTGTTCTCTTCGGTTTTCCGAGCTCTCTTCTCATGCGGGTTTGGCTTGTCTCGCTTCTGTCCGGATCACCTCGCCCCTCCATCCGGTTCTGCTCAGAAGTTAGCCCTCGATGGGTGTGTCTCGGCTCGGCTATTTGCCCATGACAGGTGTGGCTTAGCTCAGCGATTAGTTTACAGATTCGGCCAAGGAAATAGGTACAATGAACTTCTTCTTCTGTGGGCTCAGTGTGCTCTGACGCGTTTGGTGTGATAAGCTCTTCGACGGGTTTGGCGTGGCTATCTCTCCTACAAGTTCGGCTAGTTCTTGTCTCTCTTGCCTGTATTTGGTAAGTTTTCTCATATTGTTCGGACTTTCTATCTCTTTGAGATTTCCAGATTCCTTCTTGATTTGCCAAACCTGTAATTGATCTTTGAGGTGATGGTTATTTGAAGCTTTATTTCAAAGTTTCAGTTGATTTTTGGTCTTCCGGATCTGAGATAGCATTGTGACTTCTCATTTGTCGATTTGGTGGAGTTTTGGTGAGATTGGAATTGATTAAGAAGGTTTTGTTTACTTCATTTCTCAACTTGTAGTTTGGAATCTTATTCATACTTCTTGTTACTTGAAAAGGTTAACTCCGCCAGGCTCGATTAGGTGTGGCCTCTCCAAGACATGAAATGTACTAATTTGTCAATACACACGCAGACTTGATAAAGTTTGCGGACTCCGCAAAATTCGTGGGTTCGATGGGTCATATTTGGCTTCCGAGGTAATTCTTCATATTCTTTTATTCTGAAGCGAGTGATCTTTTCCCAAGTTTGGTTCGGGTTTATCTTGTATCTTGCCTTCTTGATCTTACACTCGTTCTTTGGTATCTTTATGAGTAATATTTGTCTTGCTTTCTTTCTTTGTAATATAGGTCATTGATGGGTTTCTGTGCTGCTTGGCTAGTCTATTTCCTCATGTCAAGGTTCGGGTTTTATCTTCTTAGCTAATCTATTTGTCTATTTTCTTCGTCGAGTTTTAAAGAGATAATTTAGGTTTGCTTGTTAAGTTATTGGCTTGGTAAGTTTGGTCCGCCTTCATTCATTGACCCGATTTTTTGAGAATTCCTTGATTAGATTGCGAGTGCACTCCTGCATCACTGAGACTCATTATTTTATCGCTGCTCTATTGATCACTTACCGTGTTCTTTGGGGTAGGCTCTCAAGCCTTTTTTGTTGTTTTATTGCTCTACAAATATTTTCCTGTAGGATTAACATTCGTCTTTAGTTCCTAAGTGTATTAAAAAGTTATCATGTCTGAGCAGTCGAATTCGTTGGGATCTAGTGGGACTGGTTCATCGTTATCACCCGGTTTTGGTTCATCGTCGAATTCTGGGTCGTCTGTCAGTGGGAGCGGGCAAACTTAGGTTAGCTGCAAGTCTAGACAAACCGGTTCGGAAGAGAAAACTTTGCTTGAATGGACAGGCGCTGATTATTTTGGGTAATGGCAAGGTTCCTTCTAACTGGGAGGAGGATCTTGATGTTCATCTTTCCTGTATGACATATGATTATGTGAAGGCCATTTTCAAGTACTCCACTTCTATGACCAGCAAGCTTAGAGCTACAAAGGCGGTGTCTCAACGTCGTTCATGGAATCCTCCTTCGAGATACTTCTGCTTGTATGAGTATATCTTTTTGCAATGCGGTCTTTGGTTTCTCTTGCTGTGTCTTCTTATCGAGTACTGTAAGAGGCGTCAGAGTGCTATTTCTCAGCTTACTCCGCCTACTATTTATAATAAGGTTGATGTGCTTTTGATCTTTGAGACTATAACTACGATTATACCTAGCAAAGTTTTCGACGGGACCTTTTTTGCTACCTTGAGGCCTAATTGTGCTTTGTTAAGTGACAAACTGTCTAAAATGATCGATTGTGAAGACCTCAACTTCTTTGTTGAGATTAATGAAGCTTTGGTTCTGGATGTTAATGCTGATATTAGGACTGCGTGGTTTCCTGTTTTGGGTAGCGTTTTGTTGTTCTTTCTTCTTATGGTTTGAGGTCTTCTTATCCTTTTACTGGGAATTTGTCTTCTAGAATCTTGCCAATCTTCAGGAATTTAAAGAGACTGAGTTGATTTCGTGGTCTGACATTCTCGCTAAGCATGGCAACTGGGACATTGCCTGTATAATCTCAAGTTTTGTTCGTTCTTCTACGGATTTGTGAATTCTTGCCTTCATTTTACTCTTGTGAATAATTTCTAAGTTTTGGATTTTGGACAGCTTTTTGTAAACGGATGGATGATGGTGATGGTGCTCCCAGTTACATCTCAAGTCTTGCTGCGGATCTTGTTCTTATAAAAAGTGGAGATAAAGGGAAAGGGAAAGAAATTGATCTTTTCTGTGATGACATTCTTGTTGATCTGGTTGGGGGCGAGTCTTCCACCACCGTGCTTCTTTCTACGCTTATTTCCTTGAGGCGACTACGACTGCCACATTTGATCTTATTGTTAAATCTCAAGGGAGTGGGACTTCTTCAGGAGTTAAAGAGGCGGATGTGAAATTATCTATGGCTATTATTAGTGTAAGGACCAGTTTCAGTTTTGGTGTTACTTCTTTTGTAGATTCGTTGCTCGAATCTTGTTGTGTTAAACATGCCTTTTGATTATGATTTTTCGCAGGTCACTCTCCAAAATCCTCTAGAAAAGTTGGGGAGAAGAGGGGACTAGAAGGTCTATCGCCTTCTTTATCGAAGAAGCATCAGGCTCCTTCTTCCTATGACAATTCCTTCACCTTCTCTCATCCCATCAAAACTGCTTATGTTGTGGCGGATCACATTGGGATAGTCCCCTTGAATAGGTTCATCCGCCCTACTAAAGATGTTTATCCTCCCATTGTAAGGATCACTAAGATGGCTGCGTATACATCGTTTCCTTTTCATGCTATTCAGGTACGACTATAGCATGCTTATTCTTTTCTTCTTCCATTTATCTTTAAGAATGAAGTTTTGGTACTCTTTATTCCTTATCCATGTTTAATTGGTGTTTGCAGGTTAACAATTACGTGAATGTTTTGGCCAAGGAGCATGAGCGCATGTTGATGGAGATGGATGAACATAAAGCTTGTAAAGTGGATGTTGTGCGTGCCCGTAATAAGGCATTGGACGTATGGTCTCGAGAAGAAGAGAATTTTGGATATGCAAGCTGTTTTTTATAGAAAGGAAGTCATTCTTAGTAAAACGCTTTCGCAAGTAGATCATGCCGAGGGGGAACTTCAGAAAGTCAAATCTTCTCCTGAATCAAAGAAGGCTCGTGTCCTAAAGGAAAAGGAGGACGGGATAGCGGTGGTGATGGCTCAAGCATTTGCTCAATTTCCCAAAGTGAAGAGCTACTTTGACAAGAAGTTTGAGGTTTGGAGCTTGTGTGCACAACTGAATCAAGTTAGTGGGATTGTGGATTTTATTCCAATGCTCAGGATCTCTCTCATTTCTTTTCTTTTGATTCTTGATTGTAGTTAATTTTGACTCTCTGATTTGGATTTTGGTTTTTAGTCTTGCTCAGGGATTCAGGAACTTATGTCTCTGATGCTCTTATCGCGCATATGCAAAAGGATTATTAGACTCTTTCTGCTTGATATAAGTTAGCGGCTGTTACAACTCTTGATGGTGATGCTTTCTCCTTTCCGCCCATTTCTGGAGATGGTTCTCTTATGTTGGTCACATCAGAAGTTCCCCTTTGGTCGCTATCTTCTGATACGTCCGCGTCTAGCCAGCATGGTTCGAACATCAGTATTCTCTCCCCAGAAGAGGCTTCTGCATTGAAAACTGCCCTGAAGTCTTATTTTTACTTAGGATTTCTGTTTCTTTTGTTTGCCATCAGTTGTATTTTTTTCTAGGTTTAGTCCTCGTTTCACATAAATCTTTTGATAATCATGATTTCATTGTTGTATTTTGAGAATTATTGGTATTTTACGAGATTGAACAGTTTTGTATTCGTTTGTCTATTTTGAAGTGGTTGCTTATGAATTTGGATCCGGTGTTTTATGGATTGTCTGCCTGTTGGCGAATTTCGAGTGTTAGTTTAGTGATAACCAAGTGCGACTCTCAATTTGTCGTGGGTTTCTTCAAAAAGGGTAATTGTGCTGATAGCTTGCGAGCAGGCTCGGCAAGATAAGTTTTAAGTATGGTCTGGCGCAATTATATTTTATTCATTGTAAATGCAGACAAGTTTTGCTTTAATTGATATAACGAGGACCATATATATTGCTTGATTTTGCATGCTCTGCTCCCCCCAAGAGAGACTTGTTCTCAACTCAAAATGAAGTAAAAGGGAAATCGAGGGTTGGTTGTTGACCAATGGAAAGGCATGGTAGTTGGAATGTAAAAAGATCAGAATAAATAGGATTTTATCATTCAGCGCGGTGCAGCCCATATAAGGTGAGGAGTTTTAGCTGTTCACGTTACGGCTACTTCGTTGGCTCTTACTATACTACGATATTTTCATTGATCGTAGCTAATTCTGATATCATTGCAAAATGAAATCCGCTCCTTCTGTAACAACTGATTCTACACTAGAGCAAAATAGCCTTTTTCTTCTTAAGGATCTATTTATTTTTCCATTAACAGTCGAATCGACCGAAGAGAGATTGCTTTTATCACAGACCAGAAAGTAAGAAATTGCTTCCATCACAGACCTTCTCTGGTCACCTGCCTCTTCGCCTGTTTTGCATTAACATATTCCCTCGTACCTGACTTTTTTAGACGATCCTACTTAGGCACTTGAAAGCCAACTCGGTAAAGCTAGTTGCTGCTAGGGCTCATACGAAGAAGCCAACTCGGTAAAGCTAGTTTACAATTCCTTTTCTTGCCTGAAGGTATGCTTTTAACCAAGCCTAATCCATATAATAAAAGCAAAAAACTATTACAACAGGACGACGGTACGCAATGAGACTGGAGTACTTAGCAGGGGGCCTAAACAGACAGTAAGGGGGGTGGGTCTAGGAGAACAGAGAAGAACGAGGGCAAGTGTAAGAAGCAGTCATTGAAAAAAATAAGAAAAGAAGGAGCTGATCCGATGGATGACGATAATGATCAACGGAAACTATCGGCTATGAAGCTAGATGGCATAGAAGAAGGTTATGCCAATATGGATGGCTTGCCTGGAAACTAGCAATGTATGTACTGGCTTCGCACTACTACTTGGTCGGATCAATCTCACTCTCAAAATTGGAAATAATCAACTCAAAATGTGAGGGAAGCACGAAGCATAACATTTGAATGAGAGGCCCTCATAAATGAATTAATGAGTCTCCAAGCCCTCCGAAGGACTCGTTTTCAGCTCCTTACTTACCCTTATATATTATATTCAAAAAAAGTCAAAACATCTACATACCGGCTGAGAGGGACTAAGCATGGGCGAAGCCAATCACATTAAGTTGTAGATTGCCATATCTAACCTTTAGTGCACTTATATATCAATATATAGTCAGAGTTGAAGCTGAGCGTTCACCTTAGCGGCACCTCTGACCTCAAATGCATGTGTTACTCATATAACTAGTGAGCGAACCATACTTCGAATATTGGCTCGGTGCAAGACCAGTCGCTAGATTAAGACTAACATGAGCATTTCTTATGGAAGACCCATCAAGAGACGTCACTAGCTACCTACCTAGGCCTAAGTATGAACTCCGGTGTTGAGGCCTGAAGACTGGAAATTCAACTCTAATAACAAAGTTTCTCTCCAACCAGACGAGTTACTACGTTCCTTGCTTCACTTCAGTAAATTAATTAACAATGTATTTGATTCCATCTTGTTTTTCTGTGCTAGTTACTATCTATAGTAGTGGACTAATTGGGTTGGGCACAACTTATTTGTAAAGGAATGTTAAAGCATTGCAGATTCTTCCATTGACGTCTTATTGCCGTTGATCTTAAAAGAAGTGCAAGCCTTACTTACCTATACGTTTTATATCTTCCACTCTCATAGATATTCGCCAGCTTTGTGCCTCGGGTGGCCCTTGACTGAACCGTCCCGTATCGTTTAGATAGTAAGTCCATGGGATCTACAATCTTTTGTTAACATTTAGCTACAGGCTACGCAGAGAAAGTTGTCGAATAGCAGCGATTCCTATTGCTATTCTATGGTCTTTTCTGTGTTTTTCCCTTTACCCGGTCCTATCTCAAGCAGGATCACTCTGATATTTGGTGCTCAAGATTCCCATTCAAGAAACAGTAACTCACTGTCTGATTCATGCAGATCAGAGCCATCGAGTCGATAATAACTGTTCCTCGGTGCAGCTCTTACACTACAACAAGATCACGCTGCCGTTAACTAGATAGTTCAAGGGACGAATATCTTAACTCAATCTTATTATTTTATTATTAAGCTCGCTTTTGTGTTGCCGAACTCTTCTTGTATTTGCTATTAGGTGAAGGAAAAAGAACCCCTTTGCCATAGACCAATTACCTGAGATTGACTAGCATGAGGATAGATAGATTAAAGAGAGGTTAACCCCAGTGGATTTTGTACTCCCTAAAGAGAAAAATCCATTCCTTTAGCATAGGTAATGAATAAGGGAAACTAAACTACGATGCTCACCAAATGTATCATTTATCCCGCTCATAAAGTAAGGAGTCCTCTGTGTGTTTTAATCTTTATTGGAATTCAGTGATAGTTACTTTGCCAGGTTGTAGGGGGGGCTACTCTTATTTTTTTCTCGATCAAGCCACTCTCCCTCATTCCACTCGTTCAACCTTCTTTACGATTTTGTACAATCGATGCCACAACAATAGTTAATTCTATTATCAAAGAAATAAGGAAACGGGCGACGATTTGGCACCAGATATCCGGAGGTGTGGAAAGAGCAGCTGTGAGAAGCAGAAAAACCATCAAAAACGATGATTATTTGTGAAGGTTTCCAAACAAAGACCCCGTTGATTCTGGCAAATAGATCAAAATTACAGGTACCTGGGAGCATACCGATGGAATGAACGAAATACAAACAGTTAACATAATATGGTTATAGATCTTAGGTTGTAACTTGATCATGAGCGAATTTGTTGATGTTGTACCCACAATATGGAAAGTGCCAAACATTGGGAACGACTGATGTGTGTGATTTTTGATAGTTTTAGAGTCTTATTTTAGGTTGTTTTGCATTCGTTTAGCTAGATTTTCCGTGCACTTAGGTCCGTTTAGGTATGTTTTGCACTTTTTGCATTTGCATTTGGAGTTTTGGAATTTATCTAGGTAAAAGATCAAAAAGAGCAGAAAAGGAGTCAAAAATGGAGCTAAGGATGATTGGATCAGCTACTAGGCAAAAGAAGTCATGCAAAATCGGATCGTTGCCTCGCGGATCACAGGGCGAGGACTGCTTGGAACGCTCAGGAAAAGATGCCTCAGCCACCAGCCTTAACCTATCTGCTGCGAGGGAAGAAAAATCCATTACACTCAGACTATTCACTCGGCCTCAACTCCCGAGGGCGAAGATCAGAACCACTCCTCGGTGTCCAAGCTCGCGCAAGGACTCCGAGGGCAAGATTTCTAGTTGACTGACTTAGGTCGGTTTGACCATTAGGGTTATGCAAATGACCCTATAAATACCCCTTAATCACTATCTTATCATTTTATCTATTGTTTAGCCGAGAAAACTCTCTCTATTTTGTTTTTTTTTTCATTTGTGCTTTGATTAAGATACTTTGATGTTTAAGCTTTGATTTGAATGGAATGAATTTAGATTGATCTTCATCTTTACTTTCTGATCTTTACTTTATTGTTCTTTATGTTTATGCAAATGAGATCTACTCTGATCCTGCACTCTCAAGCCATGAGATGTTAGTAGATCCTTGTGGATCTCGAGGATAGAGAGATCGGAGGTGAATCAACCGATTCCCTCGCCATGCAAACATGATCTAACTCCGATCTCTTCTCACATGGCTAAGCTTAAGGCTGATCTCTCCCTGATCAAAGAGATCTGATCTAGGCCGTGACCTAAGGCTAGCACCAAAGGAATCGGAGACCAAATACCATGTGAGTGATGGTTTGATCCACCGAGGAGTGATCTAGTATTGTGGATCGGCTATTAGATGTATTGGGCTGAACTCTAAGCCTCTGATTTAATA
The DNA here is from genome assembly GCA_900406435.1 of Lepidium aucheri. NCBI lineage: Eukaryota > Viridiplantae > Streptophyta > Magnoliopsida > Brassicales > Brassicaceae > Lepidium > Lepidium aucheri. The sequence goes on from OVBA01001855.1 coordinate 36,783, forward strand.
TGATCGTGGCTAGTGTCCTAATGGATCAACCGGAATAGTTAGGGATCTTCACCATGAGAATGGGTTGATCTAAGCTTGTCCCGGTTCTGTTTTTATTTTGTTCTTTAGTCTGTTTTGTCCTATTAGCTAGACTGCGAGCTCATTAGATAATATAACCTATCTTTGTGACAGATTGATAGGTTGCCTGGATTAGGAACTAGTAGTAGATAGATTGATTATAAGCAACTTCTGAGTATTGGTTCGACAATTCCCATTATTTACCCTATGCTTCAATGATTTGATCTCTTAGGCTTAAAAACCTTGTTATCAAATTAGCGGTGTTGCGAAATCAGTTTTCGCTTGTTCCAAATTATAATTTGCTAGTCTTAGGATCAAGTTTATTGTCATTACTATTCAAACTTGTCTGTGTTTCACTAAGCTTGGATCTCTAAGGACCAAACCTCCACCTTATTGAAAAGTTGTTGTTTCTGTCTTTGTTGGCCTCGTAGGTACCATCACCATTTGACACCGAGGCCAGCGACAGAATCAGCATCCTCGTTTCAGCTCCTGCAAGTTGTGCGAGTAATCAGTTTAGTTTCTTCGATTGATGCACACACGGTCGAAAGGTTCTTACCACTTTCCACCACCCGCCGATGATATCAACCAGATCACTCGTGAGATACGACGAAGGCGCAGTACAATGCAGCAACCGCAACCAGACCTGGATAATTCTACACCGGGAACAACACCGGATGGAACTCCTCCGTTGGTTAATGAGGCCGCCCACCAGGCGCGAGCACAGAACCCAGCTCGTTGCCCTTGTTGTATTGTTGTGAGCGACGCCCCGAATACACACACAATACAGAATGGGATCTAGCTGCCGGCGATCCAGAACAACAATTTCGAGATCAACAGTGGTCTCATCTCCATGGTGCAGAATAACAAATTTCATGGTCTACCCTCGGAGGACCCCCTCAACCACCTCGACGAGTTTGAGAGATTATGCTCACTCACACGTATCAATGGGGTGAGTGAAGATGCCTTGAAGCTCAGGCTCTTTCCTTTCTCTCTAGGGGATAAAGCACATCAGTGGGAAAAACACCTTCCTGCCGGATCAATCACAACTTGGCCAGAGTGTAAACACATGTTTCTCACCAAGTTAATTTCAAACTCACAAATGGCAAAGCTTCTGAACTGCATATCCAGCTTTGTCCAGCAAAGCAGCGAGTCTTTGGCCGAGGCGTGAGATCGGTACAACACTTACCAAGCTCAGTGCCCTCATCATGGTTTCAGGGAAGATACCATCCTCAACAACTTCTACCAAGGAGTTCTCTAGAGGATATGTATGTTGTTGGACTCCGCAAGTCATGGGACCTTTCTCCAGCAGGATATCAACAAGGGACATGCATTAATTGAGAACCTTGCCTTAGCTGATGAACAGTATGGAGAGGACTAGGACCTAGCTGTAAGGGGAACCTCAGATTCCGACACTTCCGCAAGAAAGGAGTTAAAGCAACTTCATGAGAAGTTGGATAATTTGCTCATGGTACACACCAAACACGTGAACTTGGTAGAAGAGGATGTAGCTGAAGATAACGAGGATGAACAATTGGAGGAGATTTGTTTTGTTCAAAACCAAAGTGGATCCAAGCCATGGGTAAATTACAAGCAGAATCCGAACCTAAGCTATCAGAGTACAAATGTGGCCAACCCTCAGGATCAGGTATATCCACCAAAGAAAAGAGCGTAGATTCCAAAAGAACAATGGCAACAGAGCCTCAAGCCGGTACCAGCTGCAACTCAGCCATCTAAGGAGGATTCACTGGATGTGATGAGTATGCTACGACAAATACTTCAAAGTCAAACAATTCATCAAACGGAAATCACTAAGAAGTTTGGTGAGGTACACAGTAGGATTGACACTACTTATAGTGATTTTAATTGCAAGTTTGAAACACTAAGTGCAAGGTTAAAGTATATGGAGAGTGCTCATGATTCATCTTCTTCAAAGTCCCCGGGTCAGTTACCCGGTAAGTCCGTTCAAAACCCCAAGGAGTATACGCCTCAATCCATCACTCTCAGGATGGGAAAGGTACTCCCATCAGTCGTGGGACCTATGGAAAACGCTGAGGACAAAATTATTCAAGTTGGGGGGGGGGGCAGAACAGTCCAAGACCAAAGCTGGAGGCATACAACTCGAAGATGCACCTCGTAGGCCTGAGCCGCGAGGAGGGGTAGATGATGATCTGTCTATGGGAAATACTGCACACTTCGGAGAAAACCCTCGCCTACCTGTGCAGCGAGGAGAAGCACTAGATATTCCCAACCTGAATGAGAAGGAAGGAGCTGCACCAGTAGTTACAACAAAAGCCAAAGCACCATTCCCCTCACGTGTAAAGAAGAACCAAGCGGAAAAATAGAAGGTTCTCTTTGAAAAGAAAATGAGCGGTATCGAAATAAAAATTTCTATCTTGGATGCTTTTGCTTTGATTTTGCAATACAAGAAGTTCTTGAAGGACACTCTAAAGGAACGAGAAGAAGAGTG
>OVBA01001856.1:0-39292 GCA_900406435.1 Lepidium aucheri
GCTGATGTGTCAGCTTGAGAGAAACTCACTCTGCTTTTATATATATAATTACTCAAATGCTATATTTATTGTCTCTTTTTGGTAGACACTAAATTCTTAATCAGCTTGATTTTATTGAGATAAAGATATATAAATTTTTATATATTTAACCATATCCTATTGTTTATAGGGTTTTAGGTTATTTTACTCTTATAATTTTTCCTATATATACTTATACTTATTCATATCAATACAAGACACATTTTCCCAAAACTTAATATGGTATCAGAGCAAAACCTTAATTCTATTCCCTAATCGTTGTTGTCTCGATTTTCTCGCTACCCACCATTTTTTTCTTCATCGACCATCATAGCTGATCCTTCTATCTCTATTTCTGACCCAACCAAATCAGTTACCTCTACTACATTTTCTCCTTATACTATCTATCCTTCAGACAATCTTGGTTCTTTAATCACTCTGGTTATTCTTCATGGTGACAACTACATTGAATGGACTACTGAAATTTTGAATTCTCTCCAAGCCAAACAGAAGATAGGTTTCATCAATTTTTCCATTGTGAAGTCGAAGGTCGATCATAAACTCTCTTTTTGGACCGCCGCAAATTCTATGATCGTGGGATGGATACGGACTTCTATTGATCCTGCGATTCATTCTACCGTATCACATTTTTCAATGCTCACAAATTGTGGGAATCAATTAAAAATCAATAGAATGGAGTTCGCCGCCATTTGGTTCAAGATCAGATTACAAATTCCAAACAAGGAGGTCAATCTGTTGCTGAGTACTTTGGTCGTCTCTCGAAATTATGGGAAGAACTTCAAGACTTTCAGAGTGTTCGTGCTTGTTCTTGTGATGCTGCACATGATATTGAGAAGGAGAAAGAAGATACCCGTGTGCACAAGTTTCTATTTGGTTTAGATGATTCTCGGTTTCGTTCTATTTGCTCAGAAATCATCAATAATGATCCATTACCCAAACTCAATACTGCCTATTATCATGTTGTACGTGATGAACTACACATTCTCTCTATGCGCTCGCAAGAGATTGTTGCCAAAGCTGTTGGTTTCTCCGTTAAGTCTGATTCTCCCTCACTGATTGCTGTTGCGGTTACCAATTTCTGGAATCGTGATGTGCAACAATATTGTACTTACTGTAGTCGCAAGGGTCATGATGTCTCTGAGTGCTTCTTACTTCATGGTTTTCCAGATTGGTATCTTGAACAACAACAACAACAACAACGCAGGAGTGATTCCATTTGAGGTAGAGGTGGTCGTTCAAAATAAGGTTCTTGTGGAAGTGGACGATCAAACCAGTCACGTGTGAATGCTGCAATCACCTCGTCTCCTGCCTTACCTTCGTCTAATCAAATTGCACAATTGATTGCGTTGCCTCAGGGACAGCAAAAGAATATTTCGACCGATCATATGTCTAGTAACGCACTTATCATCAATGTTATTCTTGATACCGGAGCCTCACATCATATGACTGGAGACATGTTTATTATGAGTGATGTTCGACTTATACATTCTTCGAAAGTGAACGTTCTGAATGATCGGAAATCTTGTGCTACACATTCTGGAAAACTTCATTTAAGTGATGATTATGAGCTTGATCAGATGCTTTATGTTCCTAATTTTAATTGCACTTGGTTTCAGTGTCTAAGCTTAAGCTTTTGAAACAAACGGGTAGAATTGCTCTATTTTCTAATACGTTTTTCCTTTTACAAGACCGTTTCATGAGAACCCTGATTGGAGCTGGTGAAGAGCAAGAGGGTGTGTATTACTTCACGGGACTTGCTGTTGCTAAAGCCAATCATCTTTCTGCCGCCGCTACTACTCAAATATGGCATCGTCTTCTTGGACGCCCTTCTTCTCAAGTATTGCATTCGTTGAGTTTAGTTAATAAGTCTGATGTTGATTTTGCAAGTCAAGGGTATTGTGACATTCGTTTTTGGTCCAAACAAACACGTTCTATTTTCATTGAAAGTTCTAATAAAGCTTGTGCACCTTTTGATCTAATACATTGTGATGGTTGGGGTTCATGTCGAACTCCTTCTACATGTGGTGCAACTTATTTTCTGACTATAGTTGATGACTACACAAGAGCTGTATGGATATTTCTAGTGCTAGAAAAGTCTGAGGTTGCTCAGCTACTCAAGAATTTTTTCTCAATGACAACACGACAATATGACAAATCTATCAAGTGCATATGCATGGATAATGGGTCCAAATTCTTAGTGTTGTTGTTGTTTTTAAAAATGGGATTCTACATCAGACGTCTTGTGTTGATACTCCACAGAAAAATGGATGAGTGGATCGCAAACACAGACATATACTTAATGTTGGTCTTTCATGTCTGTTTCAATCGGGCTTACTAGTTTTTTTGGGGGCGAAAGTGTACTCATAGCAGCATACTTGATCAATCGTACACCTACTCCTTTGCCTAAAGGGAAAACACCTTATGAACTCTTACATGGTGCGTCTCTCAGATATGACTCCTTAGGTGTTTTTGGTTGTCTTGCTTATGCACATCGTCGAGCCATGGACAAAGGCAAGTTTGGGGAATGTAGTAGGATGTGTATTTTTCTTGGGTATCCTTATGGTAAAAACGCATGGACATTGTATGATCTAGAAACAGAGGAAATTTTCTATAGCTGTGATGCTATTTTTCAAGAAGATGTTTTTCTTGGTTTGCCAAAGGAACCTGTCGACAATGATGTTTTGCACTCTGATGACTCCATTATGATTGATGATTGGTCTCTCATTTTATTGCCATCTTAACCCCTTGGTGTTACAGCGGCTGATACATTGGCTTTTACTCCTTTAGTTTCGGATTCTTCGTCTTCGACTCCTCTTATACCACTAATTGCTTCCTCTTCGCCACCTTCACCTGTTGCGGCTGAACCAATTGAACCGTCGTCTCCAGGATTACCAGAGATTCTAGGATGTTGTCATCGCACAAGGAAACCTTCGGTTTTACTGAAATACTTGGTCACAAACTCGGCAAAACTGAATACACATTCTTCTCTCACTCTCCCTACTTCCATCATGGGTTCTTCTTCGGTCTCAGGTTAAACTGTGTATCCCATTAGCAATTATGTATCTAACACTTCTTATTCTCCATGTCATCAAGCTTTCTTAGCAGCTATTACTTATTCTCACGAACCCACAAGCTACAAAGAGGCAAGTTAGGATGATGTTTGGTGTGATTCTATGTTCGATGAACATTTAGCCTTGCTTCATAATAAGACATGGATTGATATGATATTGCCTCTAGACAAGAAAGCTATTGGTTCGAAGTGGGTTTATAAGATCAAGTATCACTCTGATGGGTCTACTTCTCGACATAAGTCAAGGTTGGTTGCGCTTGGCAATCGTCAAAAGGAATGTGTGAATTATTCTGAAACCTTTGCATTGGTTGTGAAGCAATCTACTATACGTATACTACTTGATTTCGCTGCTGCTAGGAATTGGAAGGTACATCAAATAGATGTACAAAATGCTTTCTTACATGTTGATTTAGAAGAAGAAGTGTACATGAAGCATCCACTGGGATTTGAACCCAAAGATCCCAATACCGTATCTTTGCTCACGAAGTCGATTTATGGGCTCAAGCAAGCTCCTCGTTGTTGGTTTTCTAAGACCTGTCATGCCCATGTGTCGTATGGATTTGTTCAAAGAAAAGCTGACTCCTCTCACTTCTCCTACACAAAATCAGATATATGCATTCATATTTTGATTTATGTGGATGATTTTGTTGTTTCAAGCAATTGCCTTTATACACTACAAAAGTTCCAGTCTTATATTGGTGAGTGTTTTCACATGAAAGATTTGGGCAAACTTAAATACTTTCTCGGCATAGAGGTAGCTAGGAATACTGAAGGATTTTTTCTATCACAAAGGAAGTATGCTTTGGATATTGTTGCTGAAACGGGATTGCTAGCTTCCAAGCTTTCCACAACTCTGATAGAACTGAATCATAAGTTGTCTTCTGTGACTGATCCGCCTCTTGTGGATCCTTTACTATATCGTCGGCTTGTTGGGCGATTGATTTATCTTACAATCACTAGACCTCAAAACGACGTCTGGCTATGGTATTCTTTTTTGGTCTGACTATAATCTTCATCTCACCGCCTATTGTGATGCAGATTGGGGTGCTTGTCTGCTTATAAGATGATCCCTTAGTGCATACGTCATACTCCTTGGCAACTCATCGTTTTCATGGAAAACAAAGAATGAAAGTATCTTTATCTTTAGCTGAAGTCGAATATCGTGGCTTATGCTTTGTGTGAGCTCAAGTCACTCAAAGAACTTCTTCATTCGTATGGGATTAATCATGGTGATTTGATGTCTCTATATTGTGATAGCAAATCTGCGCTTCACATAGTTGCAAATCCGGTTTTTCATGAACGTACTAAATATATTGCACGTGATTGTCACTTTGTTCATAATGTAGTCAACTCCAAGCTCATTGCCATTGAGCATTTATTGACACATGAACAGCATGCCGATCTTCTCACCAAAGCATTACATACACCTAAATTTATCTATCTAGTGTCCAAGTTAGGGATTCAAGATATCGCACCGCCAACTTGAGGGGGGTATTGAGATAAAGATATGAAAATCTTTATATACTTAACCATATCCTATTGTATTTAGGGTTTTAGATTATTCTACACTTATAACTCTCCCTATATATACTTGTACTTATTCATATCAATACAAGACAACTTTTCCCAAAACCCTATATAATTTCCTTATAATCAAACGAAAAACCAATAAATGTTTGCTTTAAATACGATTGGTCTACATAGTTTTCTTTTAACTGAGTGGAGCAATTCAACTAGTAATAATTCCTAGTGGCTTATACAGATAAATGATGGAAGGAAAAAATTATCTTCTTGTTTTTTTGTCACTCAAACTTCTTTCTTTCATTAGAGATAAAGTTCAAACATTACAACATCATTATGAATGAGTACATAAGGTTCATGAGAGCTAATAACAACCAAGATTATAAAATAAAAGACAATCCAAGTAGAGTATCTCAAACACTCTGGAATTCTTTGATAGAAGTTGGATTTACGTTCTTCAAATTGAAAAAGATCTTGAACTGATCATGGTTTTATCGTCATAAAACACACTCAACACTAAAAGGAACTCCTTAAACCATAGTTCTTGAGCTTAAGTAATCATTCGTGAAGAAGATTAGGTCTAAATTTCTTTGATTTTGCATATTAGAGTCTTATGTTTTTACCTCACATTCATTCATTTAGGCATAAATTTCTTTGATTTTGTATATTAGAGTCTTAGGATCATATACTTGCATATTTTGCATTTTTTGACTCATTTCATGTGATTTAGAGCTTCCTAGAAGGATCTTGAACTTGGGAGTGGATGAAAAGGCTTAAGGATGAAGTAAAGATGCATTGGATGAAGGAAGAAAACCCTCTGGATCAGAATATTAACCTCTAGGTCGATGCCAAGCTCGACAGTTTTGCAAAAAACGTGACAAATCATTCTGTGCAAAAATATTGGACACCTTGGTCGATACTGAGCTCGATATTCTTGCACAGATGCGCGAAAAATTACTGTAAACCAAAATCTTGACCTCATGGTTGATACTGAGGTCGACGAAAGCAACAAACACACATTTCTTTATTTTATCCTACCCAGATTGTCCCAAGTCGACCTGCTTCTGTTTTTAAACTTAAAAACCCTATTGTTTAACGTTTAAAACGTCACTCTTTTAATTTTTGGCCACTTAGAATATATTTGATATAGAGCTTGAGGGAGAATACTAGATACCCACTTGGATGATCATCTTGGATTGTTTCTTTGAAGATTATTGAAGAATCTCTTTATCCTATCTCTTCTCTATTTCATTATGTTCATCTTTCTATCAATTTTTTTTATTTCCATTATCATGACTGATTAGTCTTTTTGATGGGTTAATGGTTAGGTGATCTAGTGTTAGATGATTGACTTCTAATGCTTAGATTGTTAGACCCTTCATAATAATACTAGATTTAACTTGGCCATTTGAATCTAGAAGCTAGTAATTTTGTTGCCCGAGAGGTATTCGATGAAATTTCTGAATTACTTTTTTATGCGTTTTTCTTTGTTAGCCATTGAGAGATGAAGTTAGGGTGATTTGTGGACTTAATGGACTTGTGCTTAATGCTTATTGATTGACTGATATGTAAATAAATGTTTAGCTAAATTGGTTGAATAGTATCAAGATCAATGCCATGAGAGTGGGTTGATCTAGAATTGTGCTTCATGTCCTAGCTTGAGCTTCATTGTTATCTTAAACATCATTAGTTGGTTGCGTTTCCCGATTGATCATTCGCCTAACCAAAGACCCATTGCTTTTCTTGATAATCCAAGTTTGATCTTTATTGTTTGTGTTTGTTGGAGTTGCTTTGATACTGAGTTTAGTGGTATTTGGTTTGATCTTGTTAATACTCTGCTTTGATTTTGATTTGTTTTTAGTTTAAGTTTAGTAGTTTCAAATTCAAATTTCAAATCAAATTGCTTTAGTTTAAGAGTGAATCTTATGATCGTATTGTGTTAGTTCTAGCTTCGTTGTGGATTTGATCCACAAGTGTTACATCGACGTGTTTACACTTGTTGATTAATTGGTATTAAAAGTATACATCAATTTGGCGACGAAGTCGGGGAACCTATTGCAATTAGCCATTAGGATTTATATTCAATTGAAGACTAGAGTTTTTCTTTTGTGTTGTTACTAATCATTTGAGTTTGTTGCCTCTTGAGTGTCTTGAAAGTGCATGCAACAAAAGAGTCACAAGGAGAGATTCTTGAGTCTATTCCGCAATTACGAGCAGTTGAAATAGTTAACAGGAGAACAGCTAACGATAGACGAGCAAAAGAGTGTGATGATCACTTAAGACACCTAGGTATGGAGAACCAAGGCAATGACCCACCAGGGGTAGATAATGAGCAACCTCTATGGGGAGATGTTCATGGTATTGCGGTTTAATACCAAGTTTTGGGTTTTGACAGCCAACTGCTAGACTGAAATGGGCTTTTGATGAGCCAAAGATGAGATAAGTGAAGCATGGTATTTCTACTCCTTTTATCGCTGCCAACAATTTAGAGGTGGAGTCAAGCTTGATTAACATGGCTCAAAATCAGAAGTACAACAAGCTGTCATTGGAAGACCCATTGGATCACCTTAATGAGTTTGAGAGGCTTTGTAGGACGGTGAAAATGAATGGTGTCCATGAGGATGCAATCAAGATGATCTTGTTTCCCTTCTCTCTTGGGAACAAAGCCTCATAGTGGGAAAGAAATATTTTCCTCATATTTGATCTCTACTTGGGATAATGTCAAGATGGAGTTTGTTACCAAATTTAACCCATTCAAAAGATGGCTAAGCTTAGAAATGATATCTCTAGTTTCAAGCGAGGAGGGAATGAAAACCTCTATGAAGCATGGGAGTGACTCAAAGAATATACAGGAGTTGTCCACATCATGGGATCTCAAAGGAAAACCTCTTAGAGATCTTTTATTGAGGAGCATTTGAACATTATCGAAGAGCCTTGGATACAGCTAGTTATGGGAGCTTTGCTAGCTAGACATCAGCTCAAGGGTAACAGTTGGTTGAGAACCTTGCCCAAAGCAAAGCTTTTTATGGAGGAGATTATGATCGAAACATGAGGGATCAAGACGTGGAGAATCAAAGGTGCAAGGAGTTAAATGATAAGATTGACAAATTGAGCTAGGTGTCTTGTCATAAAAGGCCATTAACTATGTATGAGAGGTTGATGGGGATCAACAAAGATATCAAGAGGGAGTTTGTGAAGGTGTTGAGGGTGTGCAAGAGGAGGTTAAATACTTTGGAAATCAAAACAACTAACAAGAAGGTTACCAAAACCTTCTATTCAACCAAAAGTATAGGAACGACAACCATTCCTATAGGAGCAACAATGTGGAGAATCCTCAAGACCAATACTACCCACCAAAGGCACCACAAGGAAACCCTTTTCAACCAAAACCATATGGTAATCCTACTCAACCTCAAAATACACAATGGTATTTTCAAAAAGAAGTACCATGTCAAAGCTCGTTGAACCTACACTCCATGGAAATGAAGATTCGAGCTGAGGGACAGCTAAGGGTAGGCAACTATCAACAAGTTTGAGTGAGTGAGCAAGACGATATGAGAGCCATGATGAGGCAAATCATTGAGGTACAAGAAAAAGCGCAGCTAGAGTTGGCTGAATGGTTAGACAAGATTGAACGCAAGGTTGATGTTAGTCACAGTGAATCTCAAGCTAAATTTGAAGACATATACTCTCATTTGAAGACCCTCGATAATCAAATTGATCAAGTGGCTTCTACAAGCCAAATACCAGCTAAAATACTTCCTGGTAAACCGGAATCTAACCCAAAAGTGTGTTGTAAGTTAATTACTCTTAGGAGTGGAAAAAAACTTCCATCAAGGGGAAAGGAGTAGCATGAGGAGAAAAAGGTCGCTGGTGAGGATGATGTTGTTGTGCACCTATAAGAGGTTCCAATAATAATGAGTGAAGAGATTAAGGATTCTCAAGAACCTGTTAAGGAAAAGGATGAGGTTGTAGAGAAATCAAAGAGTTATATTCCACCACCATATGAGTGTAAGTTGCCTATTCCGGGTTGCTTTAAGAAGAAGATTTTGGCTAAACAAAAAGAGAGGTTCTTGGAACTCATGAATGGTGTGAAGGTTACAATGCCTTTGATGGATGTGATTAGAACCAACCCTACATACACAAGGTCTTGAAAAATATAGTCACCAACAAGCATAAGATGGAAGAGGGTATGATTATGGTGAGTTACCAATGTAGTGCAATCATCAAACGGTCTTTGCCAAAGAAGTTAGAGGGTCCGGAAAGTTTCACTCTACCTTGTGCTCTTGGATCTTCGGGTTTCCTTAAGTGTTTGTGTGATCTTGGATCTAGTGTGAATCTTATGCCCCTCATTGTTGCTAATAAGATAGGGATTACAAAGTTTCAGAAATGCTGCATATCATTGATTCTAGTGGATCATTATGTTCGTATCCCATTTGGAATTGTTGAGGATTGTCTTTTGAGAGTAGATGATTTTGATGTACAAACTTTTTCGTGTTAGGGATGGATGAGAAACTAATTGATCCCCTTATTCTTGGGAGGTCATGTCTTGCTACAGCTTGTGCTCTTAAATTGTAGAAGGGGTCGGATTGGTTTACAATAGGGAGATTCAATTGTCAACTTTGACATCAAGAGGATCATGAATAAACCGAATGTTGAAAACCAATACTTTCTCATTGAAACATTGGATTTGCTTGATGGAGATATGGTAGAGGAGTTGAGCACTGATGATCCTTTACAAGTGGCTCTCACCATTGAGAAGAACGAGTTTGGGTATTTGAGTCTGGACAGCAAAGGTTATGAGCAGTTGCTTGACTCTTGTGAGGTGCTTCCTTGTGATACAAAGCTTTTGGAGTTAAAAGCAAATTATGGGTCTAGTGAAGAGCATAAAGACAAAGGCAAGAGTATTAATGAGAATGACCCATGGAGTGAACTTAAAGCTCCTAAAGTTGAGCTCAACCCATTACCACAAGGGCTATGGTACGCATTTCTTGTACCTAACTCTATTTATCCAGTTATCATTAATGATGGACTTGGTGACGATGAAACCGCATTGCTCTTGAAAGAATTTAGAAAGTTTAGAAAAGCCATAGGATATTCACTAGATTACATTAATGGGTTTTTTCAATCTCTTTGTATGCATAGGATCCACTTAGAAGATGAATCAATGACTTCCATTGAGCATCAAAGGCGGCTAAATCCAAAATTAAAAGATGTGGTTTTGAAGGAGATTCTTAAACTTCTGGATGCAGGAATTATTTTCCCAATTTCCATAGCAAATGTGTTTCTCCCATTCATGTGGTACCAAAGAAAGGTTGAGTCACCATTGTTAGAAACAAGAAAGATGAGTTGATACCCACTAGGATTGGAACTGGACATAGGAGGTGTACTGATTATAGAAGACTGGATTCATCTACTAGGAAAGATCACTTCCCTTTGCTGTTTATAGATCAAATGATAGAAAGACTAGCGAAACATTCATTTTATTAAGTCTTGGATGGTTACTCCAGTTTCTTCCAAATACCCATATATCCTAATGATTAAGAGAAAATAACATTTACATGTCCTTATGGTACCTTCGCTTAACATCGGAAGTCATTTGGACTATGTAATGCACTTGCCACATTTCAAAGGTGTATGTTATAAATTTTCTCTGATTTGATCGAAGATGTAATAGAGATATTCATGGATGACTTCTCGGTGTATGGTGCTTGCTTTTGTTCTTATCTTTCTAATTTGTGCAGATTCTTACAACGATGAAAGGACACTAACTTGGTTCTTAATTAGGAGAAGTGCCATTTTATGGTAGAATAGCATTGTTCTTGGGCATCAAATCTCTATTGAGGGTATTGTGGTTGAAAAATCAAAGGTTGAGCTTATGGTAAGCTTGATACCGCCAACCATAGTTAGAGGGATTTGTAGTTTCTTGGGTCGGGTTTTTATTGACGGTTCATCAGGGTCTTCTCAAAAATCATTAGGCTGTTGAAAAGCTTCTTTTCTAATGATGTAGATTTTAACTTTGATGAGGATGTCATAAAGCCTTCTTGCAGCTCAAAAAAGCCTTGGTGAGTGCACCTATAGTTCTAGCACCGAATTGGGATCTACCTGTTAAGATTATGTGCGATGCTAGTGACTATGCAGTTGTGGTTACGTTGGGACAAAAAAAAACACAAGAAGCTTCATGTAATCTACTATGCTAGTAGAACTCTTGATGATGCTCAAGTCAAGTATACTACAACCGAGCTAGATTTTGTAGTTGTGGTCTTTGCTTTCGAGAAATTATGGTCTTACCCTATCGGCTCAAAGGTAATTATGCACACGGACAATGCAACTTTGAGGTACTTAATGAAGAAGAAAGATGCTAAACCAGGGTAGTTGAGATGTATCTTGTTGTTCCATGAGTTTGATGTTGTGATTATTGACAAGAAACGTATACAGAATAAAGTTGTGGATCATCTCTCGAGAATGAGCACTGACGAGGGTATACCAATTGATGATTCTCTACCAAAGGTGCAGGTTTTGTTTTAGTCCTGGTCATTCCGGTACCCGAACCCGATCGGGTCAGATTCTTTGGGTTCAAGTATTTTGGGTATACCAATATAAAACCTGTTCAGTTATTTTTGCGGGTTTGGGTCGGGTCTGGGTTAGATTTGGGTATTAAATTTCGGGTTTAGGTCATGTTCATTTCTTATAAAATACCTTATTTTGGGTCGGATTTGGTTCGGGTTTGTCAGATTCGAGTCGGGTTTGGGTATCTAATTTTTTTTGTTAATCTTTTAATCTAAAAAGTTTCATAAAATTCAAATAATTCTTAAAATAATCTTAATTTAATTAAAAAGTTAAATCTTTAAGTTTTTCTTTAGTTATTTTGATTCTAAATTGATTAGTGTATTTTAGATTTATAGTTATAATTTTGAATATTTGTGTGATTAAATGTATATATAATTAATCTTTTACAAATATATTATATATTTCAGGTATTTTTGGTAACCGTTTAGGTTTTTAGTTTTGCCTGATCGGGTTTGGGTACCAGCACTTTCATAATCTAAAAACCGTTCGGATATTTTGTAAGTTTCGATTCGATTGAGTTTTGGGTATTTCAAGTTGGGTTTGGATTTGGGTTTCAGGAAATATACCAGGGCTATTTTGTTCATGAAAGTGGTTCATGCAACTAATTGATCATGGAGGAGGTATTAGCTGTGGAGAAATTAAAGGAGACGGTCCTTGGTATGCAGATTTTGTGAACTATCTCTCTTGTGGAGCAGAACCGCCTAATCGTGATGAGTATGATAGGAAGAAATTCTTTAAAGAGGTGGTTTGATACTTTAGGGATGAGTCTTATTTGTATAGGCAATGTAAAGATCGACTATTTCGACGTTGCATCCCAGAAGAAGAGATTCAATGAGTCATTTTTTATTGCCACGGTTCTAGTTATGGAGGACATGTTGCTACTTTCCAAGACTGTCACAAGGGTTTTACAAGCCGGGTTTTGATGGCCAACAATATTTAAGAAAACCCAAGAGTTCATCTCTAAGTACGATGACTATCAAAGTCAAGGAAACATTGGTAAGAGACAAGAGATGCATCAGAATTTCATCTTAGAGGTTGAGGTTTTCGACATTTAGGGTATAGACTTCATAGGACCTTTTTGTTCTTCTTTAAGAATCTCTACATATTTGTTGATGTGGATTATGTATCCAAATGGATTGAGGCAATTGCTAGTCCCATTAACGATGCCGAGGTGGTGATTAAGTTGTTTAAAACCATAATCTTTCCAAGGTTTTGTGTTCCGAGAATGGCGATAAGTGATGGGGATAGTCATTTTATCAACAAAGTTTTTGAGAACCTCATGAGGAAGTATAATGTTAATCAGAAGATTGTCATTCCTTACTACCCAAAAACTTCAAGGCAAGTGGAGGTATCCAACCGTCAAATCAAAGAAATCTTGAGAAAGGCTGCAAAAAAGACTCTAAACAATTGGTCTCAGAAGTTGGATGACGCTTTGTGGGCTTATGGGACTGCATTTAAAGCGCCATTGGGAACAACACCTTTTAACATAATGTATGGGAATGCTTGTCATCTTCCGGTGAAACTTGATTACAAAGCCATTTGAGCTACTAAGTTCTTGAATATTGATCCGAGAGATAGTTGATACAGTTAGAAAAACTTGATGAGATTCGTTGTGATGCATATGAGAGCTCTAAAATCTATAAGGAAAAAACTTAAAGCTTTTCATGACAAGAAGATAGTGATGAGAGAGTTCAAAGAAGGTGACAAAATGTTGTTGTTGAATTCTTGGTTGAAGCTCTTACAGGGAAAGCTGACATCTCGATGGTCATGACCTTTTGAGGTGAAACAAGCTTGACGTGCTTACGGAGCCGTTGTACTTCAAGATACTTTGGGAGAAGAATTTACAGTAAACGGCCAATGCATCAAGACTTACTTAGCTGATTCGCAGCATGTGATTACGTAGAATATTCCGCATTTTGATCCTCAAACCACATAAAAAATAGTGAACAACATCGAGCTTGAGATGTAAGCCAATGATTGAGTGATAGATTTCTCGACATCTAGAGAATGCTAGATTGAAGAAATGAGTAACTAACAAAGAAGATTTGGTTCCCTAACTTTATGCTCATCCGACATGGCATGAATCACCGAACCAGCACTTAGGAATAGTAATGCTTAACAAACACACTTGGGAGGCAATCCCATGGAATCCTTGTACATATCTTTTAATTTTCTTTGTTTTGTTTCAGTTGTGTATGTTTTTGCTTGTTGATAACAATCACAAGGAGTTAGAGTCTTGGACATTGGACAAAGGATTGAGTCAAGATGCAAGCAGCACTCTGTGAAATATTATTGACCACTTTGGTCGATCAGAGTTCGATGTCATCACCAAATATTCATATCCTTCTCTGTGTGAATATATCGACCAGTCTGGCTGATATAATGGTTGATGTTGTTGACGTGAAACTCCGAAAGCTGAAGCAAACTCTCTGTGCAATCACATCAACCTAATTGGTTGAAGATGATTTCGATATCGATGAAATCATGATACAAATATCTATGAGAGTTTATCGACCAAAGTGGTCGATGGCAAGCTCAATAATTGCAACAAAACTCACATAAGTTCTATGTGATCAATGATAGTATACAGAGACCAAACCAGCAAAAATACACTTCTCTTTTTTTCTCACCTCCACTCCTTGATAATGTACCAACTCCACCACTTTATATATAGTTTTAGCTTTCTTTTGCATTTTTTCTTTGCTTTGTTGAGGTCTTTCTTTCTCGGTTTTGCTTTCTCACTGAGACGGTGAGAAGTAAATCCAAGGGAAGGGATCGGTTGGTTACTAACGATATTCGAGTTATTTTGTTTTCTTTCTTTGAGTCATTGCATAACATAAAAACCAAAAAAAACGAAAAGAAATTAGAAAACCACAAAAAGCCAAATACATTTTGCTTTTGCTTGCATTTGTTTAGTGTTTGAGTCTAGATTCATGTAGGATTGCATTGCATTGGGAACTATGATGAATTGCCTTGATATAAGCTTGATGATCCATTTGCTAGCTTCAATGCCCAAATTACTAGTTGTTTGATACATAACTTGCTTGTTGAAGTGTAAGATTGATCCCTGAATGCTCGATTTTAGGTTCTTATCTCAGTCGAAGTATGTTGTGATTTGAAGTCATTCCTTACTTATTATAACCTAATCCTGACTTGCAATTGTCATGTCTATGCATTGCATTGAACTCATGGATTATTTTATCTTATACCATTTTTTGTGATCCAAGTAGCTATTTTCACTTAAATGATCGCTTTCCCCACCCTTAGCCTAACTTTCTTTCAAGCCACATTTGATTGTTCTATGTCTGAGGCCTTATTTCGGAATGAGTTTAGTACAAATTGTTAGGTTTGAGCCGACAAGAATGGTATCTCATAGTTTTGGTTTATGCTTTTGAACCGGATAGGACTAGGTGGGAATTGGATCTTGGGTGTGGATTTACATGTGTTTTTGATGTACTCAGACTTTTACCCTAGCAATCTACTGCAAGGGCACAATAAATCAGTGTAGTACTTAGGTATTGAATCCACGAGAACCAAAGATTGCAGAATCAACGACTCAATTCTAATTCAAGCTAAATTAAGATATATAAAAAGGTGATGATTTCAACAAACAACTTAAAAGAACAAACGATGTAAAATTCAATATTAAAAACATCAGGCATCGGAAAGTCATCAGAAAATAGAAAATCAAACCAAGAAACTATTCAAGGCACACAATTAACCAATTCTCGACTCAGACATAAAAATATAGCAAACTCATTGTCGTTGCGTCAACTACTATATCTAGCAACCTAGAATCCTAAATTGTTGTTTGGTCCTAGAGATCTAAATACAGATTATCGAATTGGTCTTATAGGTCCATAATTAACCTTAACATCAACTTTCGTTGGTTAAGGACTAATTGCTCATCTAAGCTAGTTGATGTGTCTAACACACTTTTGGTGAATTAAAAAATCTAAGATCATAGACTAAATGATCAGGCTAGTCTAAGCATTAAGCACAACAATGGACGAACAACACACAAGATCTACCCTATTTGTTCCTAATTCATTGATTCATAAATCCCTAGAAAAGCCTAAACATGATTAGAGAACTACTCAGACATGATCAAAGAAAACATAGCAATAGATGTAGAAGAAAACATAATGAAATTGCAAATTAATGAAAAGACTTTAGAAATCTTCTCAAGTAGAGGATGAAATCTTCTCCCCAAGCTAACAAGAGTTCTCTACCGTAACAAAATGATAGATTCATGTTTCTAAATCTAAAACACTAATTATACAAGGTAAAAATGTTTCTAGTACAAAATAAGGATAATTAGGATCTCTGTGCTGGCCCATGGATCGATCGATCCACTATAGAACGATCGATCCCAATGCTGACTGGTAGATCAGGCGCATATTACTCTTTGAGAACTAGAATGGTCGATCTTGAAGTGCAAGATTGATCCTTAGGTCGGGCGCACATCCCTGGTAGCAAGGAGATCGATCAATCAAGCGAGAGCTGGTCAATCTTCAATTTATGCGTAGCTTCTGATGGTGTAAAGGACTTATCGATCCAGATGTAGATCAACCAATCCTGGTACAGTGAAAAATGCCAGAATTTCTTATTTTTGCTCCAATCTATACATTGAGTGGTAAATCCCATTTAAATCTATTTTGCACCTGCAAAGACTCGAAAACACTAACAAAGGCTCGAAAAACATGCAATTTAGTGAGTGGAAAATCGATATAAATGAGGTACATCAGTTTTGAGCTTAAAAGAAATGATTGGGAAAAGGTTTGAAAAGGGATTGAAAAGAAAGGAATGTTCAAAGGACAATTTAGGAGAAAAAGGGAGCATGAAAAGAAGAAAAAATGGTCTACTAAAGGATTTTGGAGTAATGAAAAAGATAAACGGTTCATGGAAATAAAAGAAAGAAAGAGGAGTAAAAGAATGAAAAGGAAGTAGAACCAAATTGTTAAGTAAAAAACCAAACCCGCTAGATATCGATAATTTTGAAACCCCTCTCCTTAAAATAAGAATGAAGCATTGAAGTTTTGAGTTGATCAAAGAGAATAAAAAAAAGTGAGAAATGTCTTGTGGGAAAGCATAGAAATTAGGATCATTGTTGGGATTAGATATAGCCTGAGGTTGAATTGATTGTGTGTATTTAGGTAGATGAGGTTCTTTTCTTGTATTCGTCCATTGGCTTTTACCTTTAACATTCTTCTAAAGCTCATTCTATTCATTCAAAGGTCTTTGTATTAAACATTTTGCGTCATACATAAGAAGATATCATCTTTATCTCTTAAACATTTCCCTTAGCCAAACAAGTTCATTGAATATGCATAGCTTGATTCATGGTTTCAATTAATAAATGTCAAAAGGAATGGTAGATTTGAATGCATGTCTAGGTTGAGGTAGAATTTGGATCGAGTTATGAAAAGTATGGCGAAATTTTTTAAGTAGACTTGCACCTTGCATCCTAGAATTACTAACTTCGACATTGAGGTTAACATTAGATCATGCTTGCCTTGGCTTTGAGTTCCCACTCACAACTTCTTCGGTTTTTTTTCATTTTTTTGCTTGAGGACAAGCAAAAACCAAGTCCAGGAGAGTTGATATGCATCATATTTACATAAGCATTCATACATGGTTTGATCTTTTTCATTTTTTTAGAGTCACATTCATTCATTTAGGCATAAATTTCTTTAATTTTGCATATTAGAGTCTTAGGAGCATATACTTGCATATTTTGCATCTCTTGAGTTATTTCAGGTTATTTAGCGCTTCCTAGAAGGATTTGGAACTTGGGATTGAATGAAGAGACTTAAGGATGGAGTAAAGATGCATTGGATCAAGGAAGAAAACCCTCTTGATCAGAATATCGACCTTTACGTCGATGCCAAACTCGACAGTTTTGCAAAAAATGTCACAAATCATTTTGTGCAAAAATATTGGGCACCTTGGTCGATACTGAGGTCGACATTCCTGCACAGATTTGTGAAAAATTACTCTGGTCCAAAATGTCAACCTCATGATCGATACTTAGATCGACGAAAGCAACAAACGAATTTTTTTATTTTATCCGACTCAATTTATCCCGGGTCGTCCTGGTTATATTTTTAAACTTAAAAACCCTATTGTTTAAGGGTTTAAAACATCACTCTTTTCATTTCAAGCCACTTAGAACATATATGAGAGAGAGTATTAGGGAAAATACTAGAGACCTACTTGGATGATCATCTTGAATTATTTATTTGAAGATTAATGAAGAATCTTTTTGTCCTATCTCTTCTCTATATCATTATGTTCATCTTTCTATCATTTTGTTTAGTTTTCTATTGTCATGAGTGACTAGTCTTTTTGATGGATTAATGGTTAGGTGATCTAGGGTTAGATGATTGATAGATTGTCAGATCCTTCATATTAAGTGGTCTTAATGCTAGATTTAACTTGGACATTTGAATCTAGAAGCTAGAAAATTTTGTTGCCCAAGAAGTGTTCAATGAAATTCCCAAATGACTTTTTATGAGGTTTTCTTCCCTAGTCATTGAGAGATGAAGTTAGGGTGATTAGTAAACTTAATGGGCTTGTGCTTAATGCTTATAGATTGATTGATTTTCAAATGAGAGTTTAGCTAAATTGGAATAAAGGTCAATGCCACGAGAGTTAGTTATCTAGAATTGTGCTTCATGATCAAATTGCTCTAGTTTAAGAGTGAATCTTCTGATCGTATTGTGTTAGTTTTAGGTTCCTTGTAGATTTGATCCTCAAGTGTTACATCGACATGTTTACTCTTGTTGATTAATTGGTATTAAAAGTGTATATCACTCATTAAAACACAAACTCATTTATCCAGCGCAATAGCAGAAACAAGGTGTGAGGCCCAAATGAACAAAACCATAGATCTGTAAGGGATAGTGTTGCCATCTTGGAACGCCGATGAGGCTGCTAAAATGTGGAGACCACCGCTAGCTCTACGAGGAGCGTGAGACACAGATCCGGTGAGACTGAAAATGGTGGTGAAAGAATATCAGTCACAAACAATAAATCAAATTTCTGATAACACAGCGATGGAAGAGATGAAGTGACAAAAGCCCATAGCACAACAGAGACAAAAAGAAGAGCTTGAGACTGCAGACTAAAGGTGTCACTAGAAGGTGAACAGTGGGAGTGGAGATCTCGGTTGGTTAGAACCACCAAAAAAGTTTGAAACATTGGAGACCCGAACAGAAGCTTCTCTGGAGAGGCAAGGTGGTGATGGTGACAACGTCGGAGATATCTTTTTCCTTAGAGGACAGAACTTTAGAGCATCACTGGCCAAAGCTTCAACCGAACAAAAAAAAAGAAAGAGCGAAGATAAAGAGACAACATTTCACAATTGTCTCAGACACTGACACTATCTCCGTCGTCGCCAGTGTTATTAGGAGATTAGAACTAGATATGCTTCGATACATATGTCTGACAATGAAATTTTCTTTTTTAGAGGTGTTACGAAAACAATTATCTTCTTTTAATCCAGAGAAATTGTAGTGGATATCATATAAGTTTATGGAAATTAGGTGGTTGTCGAAGCTATGATTAATAGGTTGCTGTTTTAAAAAATATGACTTTTATACCCATATCTTCTTATCTTACTCTCTTCATCATCTTTCTCACAATTTCTCTCACATCTCCTCTCTTTCTCTCTTGTTCTTTCTTTTCCTCTCTCATTCTTCTCACACAATTTCTATCATTAAATTCTCTTATCCTCTAATCTATCTCATTTTTTTTTGAAAATCATCTCATATCAACTAAACCTTGGAAAATCATATCTCATTTCAGATTGTTTTTTAAGTTAAAAATTCTCCTCTAAGTTACCATTTATATCACTTCTTCTCCTCCACACTCTCTATAAGTTTTCATTTATATCACTTTCTCTCGTAACTTCTCCCCAAACATCGACCGCTTTGGATATAGTTAGAGTTCATGTATTCCACAATTTCTTAGCTTTGTTCTCTAATTTCTAGGTTTCAACAGAATATGTTTATCCGTTAGTATTTTTTATGAGTTATTTTGTTTGATTTCTGGGCGTGCACTGGGTTTTGCTAGTTTTAGGTATTGAGAAGTATAATTTTGCAATTTTTAGGATTTTTGGTGTTGAAATATATCACTGGTGGCAAAGGTTGTCGAGTTAGCAGATAAAATATTTTCACAGATAATATTTTTGTTAGCAGGTAATATATTAGTTAGCAGATAAAATAAGTGTCAATGGACAATATGTGTTAATCAAGACTCAACTAAACTTATAAAACTCTCATTCAAATTGATGGCCATTATCGTCAGCCTCGAGTGGAATTTGTAAATATCTTCCAATCTTTTGAACGCATCCTCTTTTGATGAATTTTATTTCTTAGCTTTGTTATAATTTTGTAAATTATCAATAATTATCAAAACTAGGATTGCATATTAGCTTTAAACATCCACAAAGAAGATGAAGATAATTGACCGATAACTATTATTTTAACCGATAACTATTATTTAAGAACATGATTTTTGAAGATTCATGCTTGCCTACCTACTGTATAACTGGACTTCATTATGATTATGTCTTTGTTCAATGTACTCTGTTTTGAATCAGGGATTCTTAAGCATCAAGGTCTGTCACGTGAGTCTAATGGTATATGCAAATGAATCAGTTGACTTCAAATAAATTAGTTACCTGATACATTTTTTTGCATAGTTATATACAAAATAACCGCAAATTCTTTGTAGATTAATCGGGACAGCACGTTTGTTGACAATATATACTTTGGGATCAGCCACATCGAGGGGAATTTTCATATGTCCCCCAACCTCCATTAATACACCAAAGGACCCCGGCCCTATGGGGTCTTCGTATGTGTTTTGACATGTTGATAATTATTTATATTTTTTTATGTACCAAAATATTTACATTTTTACTCGTAATTAAATGTTCTTACAAGTATTCATTTAGCAAAATATATACATAGGTCGATCACATGCTGGAGATGATTCAGGAAGGTGCAAAGAGATGAATAAGCTTGAGTACCAGTGCAAGAGATTGTTTTCTAGTCACTTGTTCACATAATTTACAACTAATATATACGTTTACAGCTAATATATAAGTTTGCAGCAAACAAATAATTTACCATGATCCATTTGGATCTATTCTGGATCTCCTAATTAACTTCAGCAAAGAAGAAAAAGAAGGCAAGTCATATGAATCCATTTGGTATAAATATTCAAAATATACCCTGTCATATGCTTAATTTCTGAAAATGTATATCATTTCTTGATTAATTTTTTAAAGCATGATATTCACCTAATTTTTTCTTTTATCTATTAACATAGAAATAAAAATATAGAAACAAACAAATATTTTTTTTTCTTCAAAAATAACATGAGAATAGACATAGCAGTCAACGTCGACTTGCTTTATATGTTCCACTTTGCCTTTTCTCAAGTCAGAGTCAAACCCATTATATAGATAGTCTCTAGACAAGTTATATACAAAAAAGCAGATAACTAAACATAATTCTATTCGTAGCTTAACAATTTCCTTGTTACTAATGTATTTATCAAAATAGTGATTGTAATATGTCAATTTCATGCATGTTCAAAACGAGTAATATGTCTTATATGTAAGACCACTGGTTCCAGATTTTCTGCTAAAACTCGTAAGCTTTTTACCCTACCCCTATCCTATGACTTTTTTTTTCCTATTTCTAAATTTAAATTTTTGTTTTTTTTTTCCTAATGTAACAATCTTATACTATTAAATTTAATAGGTTTGTAGTCCTGTAAATGCGGAGTCAAAGTGGCTATTCTATTGTATTATCTCACTTAACTTAGCTCTTTGTTTTTTATCTTTGCGAATATGTAAAATACTTTTTTTATACGAGCTACAAAACATTTACCATCTTTCTTCAAATAATCATCTTATATATTAGCTGATTATTTAGAACAATGAATTAAACAACGCATTATGTCACATATGTCATGCGAATATGTTTAGTTTGTCCTAGATTTTCCACAAAACAATGGTCTAAATAATTTCACTTTTATAATGTTTTTTATGTGAGCCATTACGATCCATGTCGTCTACACCTTTAGTCATTGAAGTGAGTTGGTCTACAGACATTTAAATAACAATAAAATCTTGATTCTGACGCGACAAGTACGGTTTTAAAACATTGTTTAACTTAATAAATTCATATAATAAGATTAGTTAATGTCAATTATATAACACTAGCCAACATGATTGTAATTAAAAAATGAAAGTGAATTGAATGTACATATAGAATTGGCCGGCAATAGGGTCGTGAGGAAGTGTTGGAAAGAGTTCGTGACTCCATAATTT
The DNA here is from genome assembly GCA_900406435.1 of Lepidium aucheri. Taxonomy (NCBI): domain Eukaryota; kingdom Viridiplantae; phylum Streptophyta; class Magnoliopsida; order Brassicales; family Brassicaceae; genus Lepidium; species Lepidium aucheri. The sequence continues at coordinate 21,549 of OVBA01001856.1, forward strand.
AAGGGTTCTAAATTAGATTTATCTATAAGTTATTAACTAAAAAAGGCAATTAATATTTATTGAGATTTGTCTTCACTACATGACAAACTGTGACAATCACTTGCTAGCTCACCGCCCAACCCACCTCCTCTCCACTTATGTATGTGCAATCTTTATAAAAAAATTATACTCCTCACTGTTAATTTTTTTTCTATGATCAATTCTCCAAATCACATCATAATATTATATTGGACAAACACAATTATTTAGAATTGAACTTGGATAGAAAAACCAACAACATTGACACTCAACCACTTACCCAAAAATATTTTATTTTTTTAGTTTCATATTTTTAGGTTATTTTTTTGTCACCCTCAGTATTGATTATACGTACATTAATAAACGTATATATTTTGGGGAACAATTAAGTAGTTAAATATTTGAATTTAAAATTTTCCACTTTAAGAGAATTATGTGGTCTCGTCACATATGCTTGTATACTTTTAGGGACCAGTAAACTAACATGAGATGATTAATTAATGATCATAAAATCGTTCCTCTGATCATAGTCATAGCCTATCTCGGGTCTAAGAGAAACTCCAATTATAACACTATTTTTTGTTTTGAAATTACACTAAATTTGGTGTTTTGTGTTTTATTACTTTTTCTTTCAACTCCAACTATAATACTAAATATTACAATAAAATTTTGTGTTTTATTACTTTTTCTTTCAACTCCAACTATAATACTAAATATTACAATAAAAGTATTATTCTCTATTATTATATTATTAAATAAAAATTTAACTTTTTAGATATTTTGTATAAATAGAAATTATTATTATAACTATTCAATTATAATCGTAGAAATTTGCACTATATAGATTATAAAGTATATAAGATACATATATGACATATACCATATTAATTTAATTTGGGATCAGTTGCTTAAGGGCTCTCGATTGCAGGATTTTGATCCTTACTACTCCCCTTATTTTCCACTGAATTGAAAAATGAGTTATTAAATTGGGAGGTGGATAATCCGGTGGTTATCGGGCCCCAAACCCGTTACCAAAATGAAAATTGGTTAAATTTCATAAAACCAGAGTATAATCGGTTCAATCAAAAATTATGAAATTGAATAGGTTGGATTAAAAATAACTGATACTTCTAATCCCTAAAAATTTCTGTCAAACGATTGTGATTCCGTCTCTCTCTCGAACGGAACGGATTTGGGTTGAACTGGTTCTCAATCTCTCTTAACTTCACAATCGGAGAAGCTTCCATGCCGAGAACGAAGAATGCAGCGAGAAGAAATGGATATGGGCCTTATTTAATCATTCACACAAAGCCGGCTGTGCTCGAAAAAGTAGATGAAGAAGTAGAAGAAGAAGATAAAGAGGAAGATAGAGAAAAATTGGAAGGAAAATCGCTAGCGACAGAGGAAGAGAAAGAGAAAGAAGAAGAAGATTCGGAAGAGACTGAGGAAGAGGAGACCATTGCGGAGGAAAAGGAAGAAAAAGGAGAAGAAGATTCAGAAGAGACTGAGGAAGAGGAGACCATTGCGGAGGAAGAGGAAGAAAAAGGAGATGAAGATGAGGAAATACAACCGGCGGAGGAAGATGAAGAAGATGAAAAGGTAGGGACAGAGGAGAAAGAGGACCAATTGGAAGGTGAAGATTGCGATTCGCAAGCGATAGAGGAGATAGAGGAAGAGATGGAAGAAGAAGAAGAAACGCCTAACCAAGCAGAAGAGATGGAAGAAGAAGAAGAAAAAGAAGAAACTCGACAAGCACAAGAAGAACCATTTCTACCAGAACAAGAAGAACATGAAACGGTAAGAACTATCCAAAATTCTACTCTAATTTGGTTGAATTTTGGAATTAGTTAGGGTAGTTAACTAGTTGCTAAGTGTGTTTGAATTTTGGATTTGAATTTGAATTTTTTTACTCGATATATATTTGAATAGAGGAATTTGCTAAGTTAGTTTGGATTGTGTAGTGAACCATATTGATTGATGTTGTATGAAGAATATTATACTGAGGGATTAGCTGGATTATGAATGTAGTAATTTGGTAAGTTGGTTCTTTAATGTAGGATTCCGATGATGGAGAAACGAAAGTGATACCACCTATCGAAATGTATCTTCCAAAGACGGAGTACTCAAAGACGATCAAAATCGCAACAAGACGTTACATTTCAAAGACGATCGAGAACATTGAGAAGATGCTTGACGACAGTGAGAAGGAGTGGTTCTACGGGCATCCTCAGTTCTCGCATTTCTTTCATATGTCTCGGGACCCAAACCACCGTTCGATCGGAATGTGGATGTTGCTTGTACGCATGGTAAAAACTGAGAAGGTGAAAGAAGCTTGGTTTGTTGTTAACGGTTTGCCAATCCGTTATTCGTTGAGAGAGTATGCTCTGCTGTCTGGACTCCATTGCCATGAGTTCCCCAATAACTATAAAGAGATTGGAGACATGAAGTTTGTGGCAAAGTACTTCAAGAAAGATAAAGTGTCACAAGAAGCCACTGAAAAGAAGTTTATGAGTATGAGTACGTATTCTCGGGACAGGCTGAAGATGGCAGTTCTTTATTTCCTCTCTTGCATTCTCAAGAGAAATGCAAAGAGAGTAGCTAAGGTGACTGCTGTTGACCCATTTATAAGGCAGATTGTGACCAATCTAGAAGATTGTGACCAATCTAGAAGATTGTGTTACATTCCCGTGGGGAAGATTATCTTTCTATGATAATCTTGAAGAAATAAAGCGGATGATGAAACTCTTTAATAATGCTGCCAACCCTAGTGCACACTTCTCTAGATTTGTTATTTCCTTAGAGGTACATTCTTTGAATTTTGTACTTATGTTTGGTAATTGATTTTATGGTATTTGGGTAATAATAATGTTATCATAATTTTTTGTGTGTTTGGTTTAGATTCTTGCGTTTGAAGCAATACCAAAACTCATGGAATATCGGGTATGGTGAAAGATGCTCGAGTTGAGTGTTCAAGAATGTGTAAGTCTATGTTTAGGAGGTGTGGGTGGAGAGGATACCAAATAAAAGAAATAAACATTTCACTTGATGCTGCTGATGTTAAGGTGAGTAGTATTGAATGCAATAGTTGCATAGTTGACGTTTTTTTGGTTAAGATTGGTGAAATTGTTGTTAAAAATGGTTGTTGTAAGTGTTGTTGTACTTGTTGTTGAAATGGTGTGTTATTTTGCAGAAAATTCAAAGCATATTGAAAGCAACTAGAGATGAGGAAGGATTGATTTCTGAGATACCTGAAGAAGATGATGCAGCTGATCCTATGGTTGATGGATGGATTAGACGATTGGTGCAGTTGGAGAAAAGAGTTTACTTCAAAGAGACTCATGATGAAGATGTTGCGGCCCGAGAGTGGAAGGAGGTAAAGCCTCAAGAAGTCCTAAGGCAAGAGAGAAGATAACTGGTGGCTTTTAAGATCTTAAGGAGATGATGCTTTCGGGCTTCAAGGAAATTCACAAGAAGCTTAATACTCTCCACGGTAGACTGACACACGTGGAGGATCATGTGAAGGGAATGAGAAAGGGAAAGAGAAAGGAGAGTGGTTGTGGAAGTAGAGCTGAAGGGTTTGAGATAAGGGTAACAAGACAAATGAAGAAGAAGCGGTAATTATGTATTTGGTGTGTCCTTTTGGTGTGGATGTCCTTTTGGTGTAGGCTTATTAGAACCGGTAATTTTGTTTTTAGCCCATCCGGTTTAGTATTAATTTAGACTTAATGGTTTTGTATTAGTTTTGAATTAACAATTTAGAATAAGTTATTGTATTAACTATTATTTATCATTTTAATCTTAATTTTCATTAAGATTTAAGAAACCATTTAGTATGCTTAAATAGGGATCAATCTTAATTAGTAAAAAAGGAAATTTATACTTTGGTTTAGTGAAACGAAAACGGCAAGAGTTTCTGTCTTGACACACAAAAACTACAACATGTTAAGTGTGGGAGTCGCTAAACAATGAAGCTTTTAAAATGAGCCTCACAAACGGCAAGGCGTTAAATTGTTGACGCACAAACCGGCGAAGCGTTAAAAACATGAGACATAAAACAGTGAAGCGTTAAAAACATGAGACATAAAACAGTGAAGCGTTTGAAGAGGGTTGTATTATAATGAGGGACGTTGTATCTTCCCCCAATCCTTACGATGCAATCCCCTTACGGCGAAGACTCGTGAGATTGCAATGGCGGAAGAAAATGTTCGAGGAATTCTGGCGAGATGTCGATGTGGGGAGTCCGTTGTTCTGATGATGTCTTCTACTACAAAAAATCCAGGAAGAATGTTCTACTCTTGTCCTCAAGGATCTGAAGTAGTAAGTTTTCCTGTTAATTTCTACCAATTTCTGAAGGGATTATGTTTAATTGGAAGACAACTCTAAAACAGAATCGATGGAGTCATCACTTTAAATGGGTGGATCGTTATGTGCTTGAAGAGGTTTTGGATCTCATTGAGAAGGTTGAAAACATTGAAGCTGATGCAATTGCTGTACAAAAAAGCATGAATACTTGCATTGATGATGTAGAGCGAGTTGGCAAGGATTATCGTGCAGCTGTAGAAGATCTCAAGAAGAATTTAACTGATTGCAAAATGAAGATCAAGAGTCTAAAGAACATTGTTTTGGATGCTTGCGTATTTTTTATCTTTCTATATGTTGTTGTTTAGAGATTAGTTTATATGTAAACGATTAGAATAGTTTGTTGTCAACTTATATGTAAGATTGAAGAAGAATGTTGTCTACGAACGTTGTCGAAAATCTTTTTCCCAATGAAACAACACCATTACAACAACATAAGAAATCTGCAATACCATTACAACAACATCTTAAGAAATCTGCAATACAACAACATAACTTAAGACTAGTTCAAGAACACAAATCAACACATCAACATCTACATTTTTCAACTACTTTAAGAACCTTGCAGTCATATTTTTAAGCTTCTCAACCTCCTTTTCCAGATTTTGGATCTGTTTCTTGCTATCCTTGGCCGTGTAGTTCAAGCTTTCCACCTCATGTTCTATTGCGTTCTCCCAACGTACACGTCGGTGGAGTCCATCATTCTGCAAAATAAGAAGTGTTTGCAAGATATCATTCGGATATACAATAACAATGCTATCATTATAGATTTCGTTCTCACCCGAAATTCCTCACAAGTGAACCAAATCTTTCCGATTTCTTGTATGGTGTCTCGCCTTATCTTTCTACCACAAGGACATTTGGTAGGAATACCAAAATCAGTTTCAGCTATCAAAATTTTTTCGCTTCTCCAAACGGTATAATTCTCTAAGGTCTCTTTCATTTGGATCTTCATTTGGGTCAAACGAACTGTCACTCATAATTGGTTCGAAGAAAAGAAAAGAAAACAAAAAACGGTACTTGTGGTAAAATCGATTTGGGTGAAAAAGAAGAAGATGAACAAAAAATTTGGAGTTATGAGTAGAGTGGATGAGATATGTGGTAGATGGTAGATATAAAAAGAGATTAAAATTTGGGTGATTCAGAAAATTTTAAACTTCCGCGATAACATTTGAATTCAAGGAGGGAAAAGTTCAAAAAATTTGGTGAAATACTGCGAAATTTTTTGAATTTTAAAATGTTAATAGTTAGTTATACTAGTTAATTAGTTAGGAAAAATTACACATAGTTATACTTTTGCTATTTTTGGCAAATTTTTAGTTAATCCTATAATTAAATACTCGTAATTAGTTGAACTTATCAAAATCTGGTATTATGAGTACTTATAATGTGATTACAAACCCTAAATTTATAATATTCATGTATATAATTATTTTCACCAACATTATGCTTCATATTATAGTAAGTAGTCACAAAATGAAGAACATTATAAGAAAACCACACTAATTATAGCAAACTCTTATAAAAACTAACATTAATATTAGTCAATATGTTATGTTTACCTGAATAAAATTGAAAAACATATGTAGGTAATGCTTTAATTTTTCATAAATGAACCAATTGTTTGACATAACCAATTAATACCAATAAAATTTGACTTTACCAAAGAAAACCAACGAAATATGTTATGTTTACCTGAATAAAATTGAAAGACATATGTAGGTAATTCTTTAACATATCATGAGTTAACTAATTGTTTGACATAACCAATTAATACCAATGAAATTTAATCTTACCAAAGAAAACCAACGAAATTAACAAAACCAATGAAATTTGATCTTACCAACAAATTGATTTTAATACTGAACTTTCATACCGTCGTACTCTGTAATAAAATGATAAAATATATGATTATTTGATAATCGCATAAGAATTATAGTCCAAATTTTAATAGATATAAATTTGCATACCATTTGGTAGTGGACCGGTTGATGTTGTGTATAGCATTATAGTCACATGTTTATGTTAATAAAAATATGTGTATAGCATTATACTCACGTGTGGGTCTGTCATGTGCTTATGTTGTCACATATAAATATATATAGTCAAAGATTTATTGACTCAACTGACACAATTCAAACACAAATCAGATTCTTTTTCGTATAGTGGGACCCAACATGTGATGATGTGAGTGAAGCCGAGTGAGGAGTGAAGCGAGAAGCGAGATTATTTTGTTTTGTGAAGATAAGGTGAAGATAATATAGTTTAGCTGTTTGTGAGGAGTGAAGCATAATGGGCCATATGGATTGCGTAATGGCCCATATGTAAGATAATTTGATGGTGATGCGCCAATATGGAATGTTGTTTTAACACAAACATAAAAATATTATAGCACAACACCAACATCAATATTATACACCTTAGCAACACAATATTATACGAACATCAACACCAATATTATACCAACATCAACACCAACGTCACCGACACAACTCCATGCAACCATCGTCACCGACACAACTTCATGCAACATGTAGGATCTGACTACAAACAAAGTCACAAAATTTAAGAGTCTTATGTACTAAATCATCACCAACATACTAAACAAAAAAATCAACACCAAATCATACATGAGAAAATCTTCATGCTTATGGTCCCGTGTTGCTACTATTAAAACACTCCTCCAAATTTAGACCGGATACTGACTTGTTACTCGTTCTATGTCTCTTACCGACCGATGGATATCCGTTTTCTCGAAGTCGTCCTTTCTTTTTCCTGATTGGTGGCGGTAAGACACACATCGCTAAAACTTCATCTGGAATCTCTAACCATCAAGACATATGTGGGACCAGAAATATCGTCTGACTATACGCCAAAGTCCATTGATCAAGATGATAGTACTTTAAGCACAACTCATGTACATGTAGGTCTTCTTCCTTGTACGAACTACAATTGTACATGAAATAAGCAGCTATAGCATGGACACACGGGTACTTGTCAAGATCAAAACACTTGCAATCACAGGTATTGTCCCTCAAATTCACAAGGTAGCCCTTACCATCGGCTCCAAGGACATTGTACTGACGCAAGTACAAATTAAGCTCAGTAATGGTCAAGCGTTTTGCCTCAACATATCTACCATGTATTAAATTCTCCACATAAGGAACTAACTTTCGTGAGTTCAATGTTCCAATGTAGTTGCGGTGTGTGTTAAACCACTCCCCCATTTTGCCAATCACAGTATCAAGCAAGAGTAGTAACGAATACTTCCTCGACTCTCTGAAAACATTATTCAATGATTCTGCACTATTCGTCGTTGCTATGTTGTACCTTGTTCCAGGAAAGTAACAATGAGCCCACTTTTCCAAGGCAACACTTTCATCCAAATATGCTGCAACTTTAGGATACCTATCTCTAAATTCTGCGTACTCTGGCAAAAAATCCTCCTTAGTATAAATCTGAGCCAACTATCTGAATTTCGCCGCAACCCGATCTTTGTGCACATTACAAGCATGTGTTCTCACATTTTGGGATAAATGATAGATAAAATATCCATGCCATGCACACGGATAAACCTCTCCAACTGCCTTGATGAGGCTAGGATTTCTGTCACTAAGAAAAACCAACTTCGAATCATCTAGTATGACAGTTTTAAGAGTGGTGAAAAACCAATTCCAACTCAAATCATTCTCACCGTCAACAACACCAAAGGCAATCAGGTAATGATGCAGATTCGGATCCTGAGTAGTGGCAATAACAAGACAACCCTTATATACGGTTTTTAGGAAAGTTGCATCCACACTAATCACTTTTCTCATGTTACTAAACCCCTCAACATAAGCTCCCAGTGCAATGAATAAATACTTGAATCGATTCTCGTCATCCAAAACCTAGCATGTTACAGTGTTAATATTAGCTTTCTTCAACATAGACAAATACGAAGGCAACATCTTATAACTATCTTCTGGACAGCCACGCACAGCATAAGCGGCTTTATTTTTCCCTCTCAAAACCGTGCTATATGACACTTTCAGGCCTACCCTTACTTGCACTACATTAATGAGAGACTTAGGAGGAGGTGTGTTCAATTAACCTGGGTAATCTTGTCTCACTATAGATGAAACTACATCTGAAACTCCTCTCCTTCTAACATATGAGGTACTAGCTGAACCCTAGAGCAAGAATGAGTTTTCTGATATACTTTTACCGACCAACTACCTTTACTTTTTTCTGGTCGTGCCACTCGTAAGTACCACTTACAACCTCGTTGACGACATCTTACAACATACCTCCAATAATCTGAGTTCAACACATCATACTCAAAACATTTGTTAAGTGAAACTCTTAGCACTACTTCTTTGGCTTGATCTTTACACTCGAATTCTTGGTGTACTTCAAGACCCATGTCATCTTCCCACTCCTCTACAAAATGAGTATCTTCCTCTTCTCTATCAGAAGTGTTACAACCATCACCATCATCAAAAAAATAACCATCACCTTCTACACGCTTATTCAATGTCATTTCCTCACTAGCAATATTCATACACTCTTCAACATCATCATTCTGATGATCCCTTTCTTCCTTGTGTGAATAACAATTGCTTTACTCGTTGTACCAATAACCACCTCACAATTATTGTTATTTCCTACCAAACCACTTGGCCTTACTCTTATATCCTCTTCATCGATACTCTTATCTACTTCCACATGCAAAACACTCCTTAAGTTACCCACATCCATGCTACATAAAAATGTCTCAACATCCTCATCATCATAGATATACAATTGCTTTATTGCACCAACTGCCAATGGAATGTAACTTAATTTGATCTTCGTGTCTATATCCATACAAAGCTTCTTGCGAATCCTTCCTTCTAAAACCAAGTAAGTAATATCCTCAATACTCGATGTTTTAAACATTACACCATAGTTAATAGCATCCTTTGGATTCCACCTAAACCCTTCTTCATTTTCAACGTAACAACCACCAAAGTCGAAATGAACGCTGGTTGTAATCATTTATTCTGCAATAATAAAAATTAGTTTAACCAGTTATACCGTAGTGCAAAATTCTAAATTTAAACAACCTCTAAACCACCACGAAAAATTGTGATTTTAAAACCCTCCACACCTCACTCCTCGCCTCATAGTCGGATTATAAAGCCCAAAACAAAAATTAAAACCCTAGACACTAACAACAACTCTGGTAACGTAAACACCATCTAAACCCTAACCACTAACAATATAATAACTAACATCATTGCCTTCTAAACCAAGCAATAGCATACAAATCTCATGCAAACTCTGAAACATCACACCAAATCAGTCTCACATGTACCTTTCACTTTTTCTTCAAGTCACTAACCTTAAAACTCAAGAAATATCAAAACAATGGAGTTGATCCAAGCTTAGCTTAGAGAAAATTGAGTACACCACCAAGACCTCACCGGAAATCTCCACCGGAATAACACACCACTTCTCTGTACTTCTCCTCAAAATAAATTTGCTGTTTCTGGTTATGAAGAAGAAGAAAACATATGTACGAGGTTGAAGAAGAAAACATAAAGCATTAGACCTCCATTAACTGCTTCCGTACGAGGTTGGTATGGAGTGGTTCTTCATTTAATATAAACCAATCGATGGTTATCCCAATTTTTCTTAACCAATTTATTTACATTTCAAATAAACCAAATTTTAAACCCATTTCAAACCTTCTTATTCAGACAGAAGGACCCAAATTTATTAAACAAAAGTATGAGGAGTATGAGGAGTAATTGTGATTGAAGAAGAGTACTCTGATTTTATGTTGTTTCATTAAGAGTACTTATGATTATTGTCCTTTAATTTGTATTCTGATTGTTATGTTTTCAATGTTTTACTTAGAATTTTATTTGTATTTTTAATCTTTATCAAAATCTACCTGCCGAGAACAGGTGGTCCAGTGGTAGTGGCCACTTTACAAATCCTCAGGCACCCGGGTTCGAGTCTTCTCAGGTGCATGGAGAAAGAAGAAAGGAGTTTTAGAGTTTGGGGTTTGGCTATGGATCGAGCCTTCTCGATCCAATTATAGTAAAGTTGACAAAAAAAATCAAAATCTACCTATGAAATGTTCTTTTGTACACAATCAAACACTGATTAAAATAGTTTTAATTACATAAAAATTTAACTACCGTTAATTAATTTTATTAGATTAATTATAATTATAGTTTGATATAATTCATTTAAAATTTATATTAATTATAATATTTGATGTGGAAATTTTTTTATTATATTCATAAATGATAAACTGAATTTGGTGTTATTTAAAATATATAAATAAATGAAAAATAAAAAAATTAAGTTTTAGTGTGATGAATAATGTTATACCATTTTGGTATGTCACTCTAGTAATTACACTAAATTTAATATTTTGATATCCTATTAGAATGCATTTTACACCAATGAACCAACGCCAATACAGTTCAGCTTTTATGTTTTATCTCTAGGATATACTATTGTAATACTATAATTCAAGTGATCAACATGTCATTTGATAATTTATTTTGAAATAACTAACTGTGATATCGTTACACAAAAACATATGAATATATTCTCATTAAGCTACCTGAAAACGTATGATTATTTTTCATATTAACTCCTTTTCTCCAATTATTATGAGTTAAAGTAATCCTAATATGTTCCAGACCAATATCAGTTGTACATAACGTATGTTCAAGCAGGATAACTAGGTCATTATTGAAACCTTTTAACATTTATTTTCATTTGTTCAGTACTGCCGAAACTTTTAATCATACAAAAAAAATGTTCCCCGTAAATTTTTTTTTTTTGGTAAGCATGTTTCCCGTATTATTGCATACATTTTATCTACGGAAAAATAATTTCACAAAATCACAATATTTATTTCCGGTACCAAGTGACTTAATTTATATAAGAAAATTATAATAATGGTATTTTCAAACAGAGAAAGTCTCATTTCATAGAGATGAATCTCTCTCCAAATCACTCGGCTCATATAATTTTACTAGGTCCACAACGACTCGTGACCAATTCGATTCGATATGGAACCAGACGTTCAACACTTAACAAAAAGTAAGAAAAGATCACCGCAGCATAAAATTGCCTCGGCAGAGAACCAACTCGGCATAGATCACCTTGGCATGCGAATGAGCCGAGGCCAAAAGTCCATGTAAGTTAGTATACAACATATTTAATGCATTGTAGAGCCTATTTTGCATATGGCTTAGCAAGCATTTAATGTTGCAGGTGAATAGGCCAACTTCGGCGAATACGTTTGTGAATGATATTCTAACCGTAGAGCCTAGGTGTTATAGTTATAGATTATTATGGTCGATCTGACAGCCAAAAGTCGTTTAGGTTTATTTATGGTCGTTTGAAAAAATCGTCTAGGCTTATTTATGGTTATTTGAAAAAGTCGTTTGTAAACGGAGCTATTTATGGTCGTTTGGGAAACAATCATCATTAATAAATACAAACTTCATTTATTTTTGTATTTTACTTTTTTTTGTCAACAATATTGGGTCACAACTGGCCGGCCCATCAGCCAAGTTCCTGCTTAATGCAGGCGGTGGGACTCGATCCCGGATGTACAAGTGCGCCTGCCATTTAGTGGACTTACTCCTGCCACTGGATTAAAGGCCACTTGCATTTTTGTATTTTACTTATAATTATGGTTTAAAAAATAATATATGATTATTTAAGAAGAAAAATTATTTGTTTATATTTAAAGATATAGTTATTTGTTAGTATGCAAATATCATTTAGAAAATAATAGTTGTAATCTATATGTTCATTTTTATATCAAAAATTTTAAATTATATATTATTACATAATTTTTAGAATAATTATTTAAATTAATTTTTACATACAAATTTTTATTTTATTACGCTATTCAACCATTGTAGTATTATCAATTAATATTAATTTTCAAATAATCTTTGTTTGTAAACTTCTTTTGCTAACCACTTTTTTCAAACAGTTGTTTTCAAAGGTAAATTTAAAGGGTATTATCAATTAGATCCAATTGGTGTTAAACTTTAAAAAGAAAAAGAGAGAGAGACGAAAGTGATGAGAAGATGACGTGAGGCGTGAAATGGCTGGAAGGAAGAGAGCAAGTGGACCGAAAAGAAGAAAGGGCTCGAAAGTAGAGAACCGCACCGTAAGCCAAGGTGGGTCCCGACGGTAGGACCAACGATGGACCAGAGTCCTAGTAGCAAGGAGTGTCCTTTGTACTATTTACTTAAGGACAATTTATTCCTACTCTCTCAGTTTCTTTCCTTCAAATCAAACTTAACTACTTTCTTCTCTTCACCTCTCAATGCTATAACCAAGCACTGAATTTCACTAATACAACTAAAACGAAATCCAATTTTTTAAGTGATTTTGAGAGACACGTGTAACCAGTGGCGTGCCTATATGTAAAAGAAAGATATTCACCTAAAATCCCTCATATAACTATAACTTTTCGGACCCTTAATTCTTTTAAAATAATATAAGAAGAATTAAGTAACTAGCATAAATACAAAAATTTATTTAGAAAGTAGCATGTAATTTTTATATTTAAGTATATAGCAGTGGGCTATATAGTGGAGAAGACAATACACTCCCTCAAACAAAACAAATATATTTTTAACTCAGGTCCACCATCTCCATTCATTTTCTTCTCCTCCATTCATTCTTGTCTTCCTCTTTGTCTTTCTTCTTAATATCTCTTCTTCTTACCATATCTATTTTCTCTTCTTCTTCGTTTATCCTCTTTTCTCTATTTCATCAATTTTCATTATAGATTTCAGCAATCTGCAATAATGATTTATATCTGGGTTTCAAAAATTATATCTAAAAAGAGTGATTTGCTGGTTTTATTGTTTGATATTTCAATTAAATTCGAATTGGTGATTTTTTTGGAAATCTTTCAGAATCTATAAATTTGATAGAGACATAGTGGATTTATATATTTCATTATAGAATCGAAGCACCTTGTACTAGGCTTGTGATTTCTTTAGTGTTTTTTGGGTATTCTAACTCTTGATGACTTTTTCCTAGCAGGATCATTTCATTTTCTTAAATTTTTAACAAAAACCATAGGTAGGGTTGAAGGTATGTTTCAGATAGTCATGAAGAAGATGATGGCGAGTTTACGGAAAATAAGTAACTAAACCGAAAACTAATACTTTGTCAAGAAAACGTGTAATTACGGTAAATTATGTGGTTATAGTAAAATTTCCTATTGGATGTAAATAAATATAGTTTGCTGCAAAATTAATATGAACTGGTGTGTGGTAACAAAACTATGAGGTTCCAAGCAAGAACCTGCAAACAGAAGACAATCTCAGGGAAGCTATAAAAGATTTGGGGGCTAAGACAAGGAGTAGTTTATATATGTTAAGTTCTCGCTTATCGTATTACTGATTGCAAAGTAAAGTTTGGCTACACTTCATGCACAACGCTCTTGTACATGACATATAAATAAGCATAATATTGGATGGTCATCAGGTTGTTTTGCACAAACACAGAGAGCAATCTCTTGCAGGGTTAAAAGTGTGCTTCAGACAATCATGAAGAAGATGACGGCGAGTTTATGAAAAACAAGTGGTGGTAGCTGTAAAATTTCATGTTGGATGTAAATAAATATAGTTTGCTGCAAAAATAATATGAATTGGTGTGTGGTAACAAAGATATGAGGTTCAAAGCGAGAACCCGCAAACAGAAGACAGTTTCAGCGAAGCTGTACAAGAGTTGGGGGCTCAGATAAGGAGTAGTTTATATATGTCGTATTACCAATTACAAAGTGAAGTCTGACTACACTTCATGCACAAGGCTCTTGTATTTTATCTCGATAACACTTACCTAATTCTGATGTTTATTGACCAAACTTTACAGTTAAAATATATATTTGCATGCACATTAATATTTTGTATATAACATTAATGTTGCAAGCATTACCCAACTACCAGAATGTTTTTTGAGATGAAAAGATATTCATTTAAATTGCATTGCAACATACTATGTGTGACATTATTATGAAGACAATGATATATTGGAGGGTCCATGGGACAAAAGAGAACACTCCACCAATTGATCTCATATGCATTAATCAAGTAACCACAAACAATATTTCCACATTGTGGACAATATATGCAGCTAACTTAATTTTTTGCATATAACGTTAAACATTGTCTTGCAATCAGAAAACATACAAAGTCCGCGGTAAATGATTTGTTAGATGCAAACATATTTGTTATCTGGAAACGTATATATTAGCTGAAAAATTAAGTGAAAAAGATGTTGGGTAAAAAATGATAAGAGTTTACAAAATGAAGCACGCTTACACACAACGTGACATATAAATAAGCATAACATTGGATGGTCACCAGATTATTTTGCACAAACACAAAGAGCAATTTCTTGCTGTGGTACTCAAGCTTGTCCATCTCTTCGCACTTTCCTTAATCATCTGCAACATGTGATCGACCTTCTCGTCGGTTTCTTCATCAGACCACATTATGTCTTCTTCTTGGGGACAACATATTCTGGTGATATGACGGACTAGATGTTATCCTGTATATCAGATTATAACATATAAATAGGTGCAAAACATATAAATAAGTGCAAAATATATAAATTGGTGCAAAATATATTTTTAACTATAAATACGTGGTGAAGTGAACTTACAATGTTGATGGCATCTTGATGGCCTCCAAAAAGTGGGTCAGAGGTAGTGGTCTAGTGAAAATACCATTGGGAGTGAAGGTGCAAACCAAATAATGAAATAAAAAATCTTTGTGAAGATGCAAAATACAAAGTTATCTGCAACCAATGCTTCCATCAAAATAATGCAAAAGTACTTATGTTGGTCTTGCTGGGAGGCAAGCACAACTCTTCGAAAATTATATCCTAACTCAGACTCAAACCCTATCATGCCAGTTACACAGATCTGTGGTTATCAAATCTCCATCTCCAGCTACAAAGAAGTCAAGTGAGATTATGGACTCCTTAATAACTACAAATAAAAGTTTTGCAGTTATTACATATATAAGTATGCAGAACAAATATGTTTTGCATATATCATTAGAAAAAAGTTGAAGAATACTTGCTGCTTAAACGAAGAACACCAAAACTCAAACCACACCCAGAAATCAAACAAAATTAGAATGACTATAACTTAGAAATGTTGTTCATAATCAAAATCTTAAATAATTAGACTTAAGAAGTGATAAAAACAAAACATTGNTAAAACATTGAATGAATTTGGTTAAAATATAATGACTATAACTCAGAAAATTCCAATCTAAAAATCCTAAACCCAAATCCTAGCTTTTTCACGACACAAACCCAGAAACTCATCATCTAAGATTGACTCATAGACCCTACTATCTGAAATACAAAACTATGATTTGACATGGAAAACAGTAAAAGGATACATACCTTCGCCGAGTTAGGGTTAAGGATGCGGCAGTTTGGGTGAAAATTGTTAGTTACGACGATGGTAATGATGAAGAACCAGATTTGATAAGATGTTGAAATGGTGAAGAATCAAATGAGAAAGAAATGAGAGAGAGATAGCAAAAACACAAAACATAAAAGAGGCAACAATGGTGAAGGTGAGAGAAAAAAGAAAGAGAAAAATATTCTGCAAAATTAATAGAATATAAATATTTTCTAACAATGATATAAGGTTAAAACAGACAAAAACTTTGTTGCAGTAACCTACGAAAATAGCATACTCCTAACACTTAAATACTAAAACTTTTTATGTTATCTAGTGCAATTTTCCAATAATATATTATAATAGTTTTTTAAAAGTTTTATATTATAAAAACATTCAATTTTTTCTTTTTGTAAATAGTTTTTTCAAAAATTATATTATTTTTAATGAAAATAAGTTATTTCTCGAATTAGGTTGGATTTAATTCCAGTTGTCTATATTTATAATATATATATATATAAAGAAAATGAATCTATACTGTTAAATTTTGTGGAAAAAGTTTATTTAAACCAAAATAAAAATATTAGACTGTATTTTTGTTATTTATATATGTTATATTTATTTGTAATATATTTATGTTATAAAAAAATTATATTATAAGTATTGCTTTTGTTGCCCTAGACCCCTATAATATTTGGCACGGCACTAGATGTAACCTTTGTTAAATTAATCGCCATGACATCTAACTTCACAATCATTTTGTTTTTGTTGATGTACAAATTATGATTGTTGATCGATAGTGTTATTATACATGTATCTCATCGGTAATAAAAATTAATATGGTTAGGCTTATGATTTTCAGTCATAAAATTCAAGTGAGCACTCTATCATCTCATAAATTTGTTTTGTAATTACTTTGGTATTTGATTATTTAGAACTTATACTTATTCAAATATTTTTATTTTTCATATAGAGTTTGGTTTGATATAGATCAATTTTGGATTCAGGTATTTTAATTTAAAAATTTTAAGTAACTTTAAAATTAATTGAAAAAAATTAATAAGCTAAAATTTGATTTTTGATTTGGTTTCGGTTCAAGTTTGGGTTTGATTTTTCGGTTACACATATTTAAGATCCATTTGAGTATTTTTTCAGGTTTGGTTTTTTTTTATACGTATTGATTTCACTTTCGGGTTTCAAACCTCTAAAACAATATTTCAAAAAAATATTCTAAAATATCAACAGATACCTAATAACCTAAATGAAGACAAATTTTAAAAAATCAAAAGAAGTAAATTTTGTATTATAACGCAGGTATAATCCTAAATTAATCATTAAACGGGTGATATATATATATATATATATATATATATATCTCTTATATAATAAAAGCATAGCATTAACTTAAATACCGTGTTATATTGTTTGTTTTGGACTAGGTTGTATTGTTACTAGGAAATATTATCACATAATAATTGTCACATAATTATATTCTGATAAGATTCTATAACTGATTAATTAATTATTATTACCTAGATTAAATATTATTAATTAATTAATTATAAGAGATAACTTTATCCTACGAGATTATCATAATGATATTCTTATCCTAATCGATATTAATTAAAAACAATCCTCCTAATCCTAATAGGAAAACTAATAAACAACATCTATTTAATCCTCCTGGTTTTTTGTGATTTTAAGGTATGTTATTTATAATTTAATCATGTGAATACTTTTATATTAATTTAAAATATTTTTGAATTAAGTGATATCTCTATTATAATAAAACTATCGCAATAAGATTTTTGTATATTTGTAATAATATAATAAAAATTTTAAATCTCTTAATTTATTTTGATTGGTTAACTTATTTAAACTCATTAATTTATCTTTTTGTTTAATAAGATTATTTTTAAAAACT
>OVBA01001857.1:0-39286 GCA_900406435.1 Lepidium aucheri
GAAACCAACGAGAGTTAGGACCTTTAGATTATCGACAGAGGGGTAAGCACAACGAGAGTTGGTTTATTTATATTTATGTTCAAGCCGAGAATAGGATAAGAAATAGTTCCTGAATAGTTTCCTTGACAAGAGTTTTATTTCCTGATGAATTCCTGTACCTGATGCCTTTTATTTATTAGTTTTGATATCGTTTATTGCTTTGTTTATTCAGTTTCTATCTTCATTGATTTGTCTTAGCGTTAGTTTAGTTTAAAGATCAATAGTGTAACAACTGATCTCCCAGTGGATTTGATCCTTAAGTGCTACATCGATACGATACGCACAAGAGGTTAAATTGGTTCAGCATAAACCTTTGTATCACCCATTAAATTTCAACACATTATAGATTTGCCCGTATACAACACGTTGTATGTGACATGTTAATTTTCAAAGTGGTCTTGTCTTCATCCTGCAGTATAACAAAGCCTTTCTCAACTATCTTTTATGCATCATGTGCTCCTAAAGTAGCCATCATACGTAGACTACAATTATCGAATTTGCTCTTTGTAATCATGGGAACTAGGAAAAGAACACTATTACTGGCCATCTTTTAAGAATCTTCTAACTATGATACCATTTTATTAGAAAATAAAAAGTTTTTTAGGATGATTATGAAGGAAGTGTTTAAGTTTTTAGAAGAAAACTTTATAAGGAAGAAAACTTTGATATAACTTTTATTTTTAATTTGGAGACTTAATTTCAAATTAAATATGGTGGAGGTATTTATGACCTCCATATTACAAAATATCTACATTTTTTATTTTATGTTTATTTTGTCTAGAAATTAGATCGATACTAATCCTTACATTGACACTTTTTTTTTGTCAACAGAAAATATCAATATGGGTCACAAAGGCCGGCCCTTTAACCAAATTCCTACATAAATTTTGTAGGTGGTGGGACTTGATCTCTGATTGTGCATGTGTGCGTGTCTTTAGTAAACTTATCACCAGCCACTAGACTAAAAACCATTTACTCTTTACATTGACACTTAGATCGACACTTATTTTTATCTAAAAAGAAAATGGTAACTCTAGAGAACTTGTATAATACTTTGAAGAGGTGCAAGTGATCAGATATTTTTGGTGAAGTCTTCTAGAATTTGGATCAAGGTTTGGACACAATTAATGACTTGATCTTGATTCAAGTCAAGTTTAGTTTAACCAAAAGTTTTTTTTGTCAAAGTGGTTAAGTTTACTTCTACTACTTTTTCTACTATGATTCAATTTTGGAAATTGCATAGTCGTCAAGTGATATTATTTTGGGCTTAAGAAAAGATTTGAACTATAAATTGAGATATTGTTGAATTTTTTATTTGTCGTGGGTTTGAGATAACTCATTTTTAATTTCATATCGGAGTTGATATAAGTTGAATATTTTTTAGAAAATCAGACATGATGAAAATTATCAGTATACTAGCGTATCGGAACATTGTCAATTTAATTATAAAAAAAACACACGAGTAAATTATATAGTTAATTGTTTAATTTGGGGATAATTTAATTTACAAAACACCATTCACACATCAAATTCGTATTAATTAAACTAAAAAAAACAGCTCTAAATGTTAATTAATGTGGAAGAAGAATAAGAATGATATTATAAGCCTAGAATCAATCTACATATCGTCTCTACTCGTTTCTATGATCATTAAAACTAAAACTAGGTGTCCAAAAATAAACATATAAATATGTCACAATCTTAAAGAAAAATGTTCACATTTATATAAAATTGTGAGATACTGTAATAAATAGAGGAGAGATCATCAATTAGCTTTTTGACTTTGTTTGTCGGTGTGTGGACATTAGACATAAAGCATTTACGAAAGAAGCACGTGAACTTACTTTTTGTGTTATCTTTGCTTTTGACACTTGCATTTTATACTCGATTTTTCTGTAATTTCTCTAACCCTAGCACGTATGAGCAAAGTCGCCGCCGTGACGACAACGCTCTCTTTTTTTCCAATACCATATTTATTTTTTTTTTTTTTTTTTTTTTTTTTGAGAAAGGGTTTTCTTTATAAATATAAAAAAAGTAAAATAATACAGCCTTTCTAGCATGTTTTGGGCTTAAGCCTAATTAAGAGAGCAAATGTGAACCCAACTAATTAAGAGAGCAAATGTGAACCCAATAATGTAATAGCTTGCCAAAATAGAAGGATGATTCATGAGGCCATTACGTAACACCAAA
This sequence comes from Lepidium aucheri, assembly GCA_900406435.1. NCBI lineage: Eukaryota > Viridiplantae > Streptophyta > Magnoliopsida > Brassicales > Brassicaceae > Lepidium > Lepidium aucheri. Next base: position 2,230 of record OVBA01001857.1, read on the forward strand.
CATGCTTTAAGCGTGATTAAGGAGCATCGGAGAAGACGTTAGTGACGAAGATGAATCATCGAACCAATGTTGAAGCATCAGTGAAGACAAGTGAGCGTTGCAGTCACGGAAGGAGGAGATCTTGTTCCTTACTGTTGAATCTATGAGGCGTAGAAGAGTAGATTCTGGCCGAGAAATTTTGAGATGAAGTCGTTGATTTCGTTCTGCCCAGATAGTGTAAATTGTGCATTGGAAGGCAATTTTTAAAAGCTTAGATGTAGGATCTTTGAGTGGCAACTGCTGAATATGAAGAATAATCTCATCCCAAGTAAGATCTGATGAAATCTGAAACCTGTTGACAATCCTGCTCCAAATTTCTTTTGAATAATGACAATTGAAAAACAGATGATTCCTGGATTCTGTAAACAGGCTGCAGAGAGGGCAGAAATGGCTGACATTGAGACCCCAAGCAAAGAGACGATCTCCAGTAGGACAACGGTTTAGCACGAACAACCAAGTTAGAAACATGTGTTTGGGAATACCTCTGGAGATCCACACAGCATTAAACCAAGGTACTAATGGTTTTGGATACCGTAGTATATTGTAGATATAGCCTGTAGAATAAGTAGTTGATTGTTTACCTTCCGGAATCCACTCGTAAAAATCTGGTCTGTCTGTCAGTGAAATGGAGGTCAAAAACACATGAAGAGAGAGATGATTTTCAGAGCGCGGCGAAGGCAGGCTCCAAGTCCCATTGACACAAGTTTCTGCAATTGTTGCTGATAGGGGGACACCAAGACGACATAAAGAATAGTTTAAGAATGCACGCAAATCACCAAATGGGGTCCAATTGTCTGACCAAAATCTACAGTTAGTCCCATTCCCAACTCTGATTTTAATCCAATCAAAGACTAACGGTCTTAAGCGGAGTAATTTATTGACCAGCCATGAGTGTTTCTGTCTTTCAGGAATAGTCCAAAAGTTGTTGATGCAGTTGGAGAGGAGGTTGGTACGGAACCAGGCAACCCAAATAGAACCTGATCTAAAGAAAAGGAGCCAGATTAGGCGGATAGCACACGCTGTGTTCCAAGTCAAAAGATCCTTTATCCCTAATCCTCCCTCTGCTTTAGGTAATGTTACTGAGGTCCAAGCAACTCTTGCATGGTGATTTCCTTCAGCAGACCCGTTCCACAAGTAATTGCTGCATAATGAATTGATTTTCCGAATACAGGCTTTTGGGAGAAGGAAGGTGGAGCACCAGAAATCTGTTATACCCGCAATCACTGTGGAGATGAGTAACAACCGCCCAGCATATGACAAAATTTTTGTGCTCCACGAGTTTAGTTTAACGGTAATCCTTGATATTAAAGGTTCACAATTTGTCATTGAGAGTTTTTTTGTGCATAATGGGACCCCAAGATATCTGACAGGCAATTCTGCTTGTGACAGGCCAGCTACGGAGACTATTTGGTCCAGATCATGAGCAGTCAAACCAGAAGCAAAAAAGGATGTTTTGGAGATACTAACTGCCAGGCCAGACAAGTTCTCGAACTGATTGAGGACATGGAGAACACCTTGAACTGATCTGAGTGAACCATCCGTAAAGATGAGGAGGTCATCAGCAAAGCAAAGGTGAGTAAGCCTAGAGTCTTTGCACTTATCATGATACTGAAATCGACCTTCATTTGCTGCAGCATTCAACATTAGTGATAGGCAATTCATAGAGATAACAAAAAGGTAGGGAGATAAGGGATCTCCCTGTCTCAACCCTCTCTTACCACGGAAAAACCCGTGCACATTACCATTATACCCAATTGAGAATGATGGAGTTGTGATACAGGCTTTAATCCATCTACAGAACTGACTTGGGATGTTTATTCCTTGCAGGCAGTTTAAAATAAATTCCCAATTCAGAGTGTCAAAGGCCTTTGCGATATCAACTTTGATGGTAAGTCGTTTGGGTCCTTTATCCCGGTGATATCCTTGCACTAACTCAGAAGCAAGTAATGTATTTTCAATTAGTAGCCTGTTCTTGACAAATGCTGTTTGGTTGGGAAGAATTAACTCAGGCAGTATTGGTTTCAGACGTGAGACAATTAACTTTGAAATGGCCTTGTAAATTGTGTTACAACAAGAGATGGGGCGGTAGTCTCCAATTGCAGTAGCTCCTGGACGCTTGGGGACAAGGGAAAGTATTGTAGAGTTTGTTGATGAAGGAAGAAAACCAGTTCTGAAAAAGGTAGCTATAGAATCAACTATTTCCTGACCAAGTATGTTCCAGCTTGCTTTAAAGAAACCTGAAGTGAGACCATCTGGGCCTGGTGCCTTGTTTGGGTTAAGCTTTCTTATAGTTGAACTAATCTCCATTGTGTCCGGGATTGCTAGCATAATGAGCTGACGATGAGAGGGGGTGGTGAATGGGATTAGGTGAGTGAACCATTCTGGACTAAGAGATGCGATAGAGGTTGAGAGAGGGGCCAAGATCCTTGTAAAATGATTGATAGCATGGTTACTCATCTCCATCGCATCCGTAATTTCTAAGTCTTGTGTGGAGAATAGACGTATAGTATTGAAGGAGGATCTGACTTGGCCAACTCTATGGAAGTAAGAGGTGTTTTGATCTCCTTCCTTTAACCAATTGATTCTAGATTTTTGCCTAAAATATGACTCTTCAATTCCGCGTAGGTGTTGCCATTTCTCGTTTGCTTCCTTTTGTTGGTGGAAAGTAGTAGGAGAAGGGTCAGTCAAAGCCTGAACCTGAGATAGGAATAGTAGCAGGAGGAGAGCGGAGGACAGGGAAGGCAGCAAGATAACTGGCTTGGGAAGGGTCAGGGAGGGGAGAAGGGGGATCAGGAGGTAGGGGAGGAGGACGGTTTAGGGCACCTACGACGGAGGCAAGCGGCGGGCTCTTTCCAGAAGCTCGACCAGAGGAGAACCAGAAGTTTGCACTCATGTTCGCACCATTGAACTCAATCTTTTCAAGTCCATATGAAATGATTGAATTTTTTTTTGAGATTTTGCAAACTTGGACACAATGTTACAGAAAACCTTTGTCGGACTTCATTTAAATCAGTGGGATGGTAATACCATATTTATTCCTCCATTCATTTCTCTTGTTTCTTGACCCTTTCAAAGAGTTTACTAGAGAAAATATTAATTTACGGATATAAATTCCTAAGAAAATTGCACGTTTCAACGATGAAAAGAATGGTTTATTATTCGCTCCGTTTCATTTTAATTGTCGTTCTAGATTGTTTTATGTAGATTAAGAATTTTTATAAATTGACCATATTAACCTCAAAATAACATTAAATTATAGTTTTAATTATATTATTTATTAGTACTACGTGGAATTTATACCAAGGTTATATTTGGAAATTTGATGCAAAAATTATATTAAAAAATAAGAATCACAACTGATTTGAAATAAAAAAACCTAGAATGACAACTAATATGAAACGGAGGGAGTAACTAACAGGAAGAATTGCAAAAATGCCCTCAAAGGAAAACATTTTCATCACTGCCCTTATTTTTGGATATTTTCAAAAAATATCCTTCATATGGAAAAATGACCAAAATACCCTTATGTTATTATTTTTATATATTTTCACAAAAGTTTTCTCCTGCCAAAAAAAATTTTCCCGCCATAAAAACTTTCTTCCCGCCAAAAAAAATTTTTCCCGCCAAAAAAAAATTTTGTTTCCGCAAAAAGAAAAAAAATCCCGCCAAAATTTTTTCGCTATACGAAAAAAGTTTTCCGCCAAAAAAAATTTATAAGGGAGTTTATAAAATTTTTTTATAAGGAGCTTAGAAAATTTATAAGGTTTTATAAGAGAACTTATAAAATTTATAAGGTTTTATAAGAGACCTTATAAAATTTATAAGGCTTTATGATAGAGCTTATATAATTTATAAGGTTTTATAACATAACTTATAAAATTTATAAGGTGTTTATAAAAAATTTATAAGGTGCTTATAAAATTTTATAAGGTATTTACAAAAATTTATAAGAGAGCTTATAAAAATTTATAAGACTTTATAAGAGACCATATAAAATTTATAAACCTTTATAATAAAGCTTATATAATTTATAAGCCTTTATAAGAGAACTTAAAAAATTTATAAGGTGTTTATAAAAAATTTGTAACGTGTTTATCAAAATTTATAAGGCTTAACATTGCAAGTCAAGAAAATCGCTAATTAAACATTAAACTTTGGATGTGGTTGATTAAACGTTCAAATTTTTTGTTGACTTTTAAAAAAACCTTCAACTTTGGGTTAACTAGGCCAATTCAACATTTCGCGAAAATGGAATCAAAATTGACTCTAAAATCGAAAGCCAAATTAGAAATTGGAAGTTCGATTCACTTCTTATCTTTGTTATGAAGAATCTATAAGTTTGATTTGCTCTTTTCGTTCAAGAATGAGCTCAAATTTGTCGATTTAAAATGTTGTCTTCGATACTTTAAAATTTTCCCGCCAAAAAAAAATTTCCCGCCATAAAAACTTTCCTCCCGCCAAAAATTTTTTTTCCCGCCAAAAAAATGTTTTGTTTCCGCAAAAAAAAATGTTCCCTCCAAAATTTTTCCGCTATACAAAACAATTTTCTGCCAAAAAAATTTATAAAGGAGTTTATAAAATTTTTTTATAAGGAGCTTACAAAATTTATAAGGCTTTATAAGAGAGCTTATAAAATTTATAAGATTTTATAAGAGACCTTATAAAATTTATAAGGCTTTGTGATAGAGCTTATATAATTTATAAGGTTTTATAACATAACTTATAAAATTTATAAGGTGTTTATAAAAAATTTATAAGGTGCTTATAAAATTTTATAAGGTATTTACAAAAATTTATAAGAGAGCTTATAAAAATTTATAAGATTTTATAAGAGACCATATAAATTTATAAGACTTTATAATAAAGTTTATATAATTTATAAGGCTTTATAAGAAAACTTAAAAAATTTATAAGGTGTTTATAAAAAATTTGTAACGTGTTTATCAAAATTTATAAGGCTTTATAAGAGACCTTATAAAAATTATAACGTGTTTATAAAAATTTATAAGACGTTTATAAAAATTTATAAGGTGTTTATAACAATTTTGTAAAGATTTATAAGCGCACTTATAAAAAAATTTTGGCGGGAAATTTTTTTTTTCCGTAAAATTTTTTTTTCGATATTTCATAAAAAAAAAATTGGCGGGAAAAAACTTTTATTTGGCAGGAAATTTTTTTTTGGCAGGAAAAGTTTGTAACAATTGTATTGACGGTATTTAAGTCATTTTTGTATTAATGAGGGGTATTTTTGAAAAAATAAATGTCAAGGGGCATTTTTAAAAAAGGATACACTAAAATGGGTATTTCTCAAAATTTCTCCAACTAATATTAATATGAATATTATTAACAAAAGGAATATGAATTTGAATATATCAGTAACCTTTTTCTGAGTGAGAATATCACGAGTGTTTCTGTTCTTTTAAGCCCCCAAAAAAGTAGCTTTATTATCTTTAGGATTTTATAAATTACTAATATATAGTCACGAGTGTTTCTGTTCTTTTAAACCCTCAAAGAGAGTGATTAACTAGAATTTTGTAGATTAATCGGGTTAATTGTTAATGAAATTTTTTTCACTTTCTAGCTGGAAAGAGGACATGGGTACAACAGTTTACAGCTGCAGCTATAACATTGCACCTAGGATCCATATGTTTGAAGTACGTACGAGTTAAAAGAATAGTAGTATTAGTTAGTCACATCATAAGTTTCTAGTCCATAATGTTTGTTTTTCCCAAAGTAAATAAATTTCAAGTTTACTCCTACATGTACGGGAATATTCATTCAAAATATGCACTGATTTTTTTAAGACAATTATCAATATCAATTAAAGAAAAACAACTTAATTAAGAAACTATGTTATTGTATCATTCCATGAGGGTTATAACTCTTATTGCGAAAAAAAGCAGTTTAACTGGCTAACGTCACTACCGAATTGTTGGAAGTACTTGAGCTAGGTAATATAGACGTTGACTATAATATAAAGTTTATATGTGTTATCAAATATGCAAAGGTTTTCTGAAATTAAACTCAAAATATTCAATTCAATTTGCAAGCAAGAGCTCATACAAATTTGAAAGGATGATTAAGAAATAAACAAACATTTGACCAGACTTGCATTAAACTCATTTAATAAAACACGCTAATTTTAATTAACAAAAAAAAAAACACACTAATTTTTTTGTTTTTTTGTTAAATGAAATAGACAGAAGCGGAGTCATTTAACGGCGTTAGATACCGTCAGTGGCGGCCAACGGCTTGTACTTGGAAACATTAACGTCCACAAAACGAGTGTATAAGAGCGTCATCAACCAATAACTTCTCCGACACATGTAAGAAACCGTTTCCACAACACAACTTCAACACTCTTTTATTTCTCTCTACACTGTACCTAATTTCTGGTTTTTTTGGGGGGGTAATAAGAAGTGTTAAAAACTGCACCTAATACTTTTGTAGAGAGAGAGAGAGAGAGAGAGGGAGAGATACAAAGGTTTTGCTATAAAGAAGCTCTCCGAACAAACACACACAAATACAATCATTGTTCAGCTTCTTTTCTCTCCCAAAATCTGATCTTTTTTTTTATTCTTCTTCATCGTCCTTTGTTTAGTTCCTAAAAACAGAGCAGATTATCATCAAGTAATGGGTAAGAAAGATGACAAAGTTGAAGCTGCTCTTCTTCTGCTTAAGAAACAATCCACACTCACTCTTAAACAAGTATACGTCTAATCATACCTTTTAATAAACAAATTTATGTGCATGTGTTTCATAAACAAAGCTTCCAACTTTTTACATAACAAGCAAACCTTTTTTTTTACAGGAGAAGTTCTGTAACAGAGAGTGTGTAGAAAGATTCTTGAAGATGAAAGGAGATAACGTGAAAAAAGCTACAAAACAACTAAGTTCATGTCTTTCGTGGAGACAAAACTTCGACATTGGTATATTATTTTGTTTAAATTTTTTTCTTTAACAAAAAAATGAAATATTTATCTCAAGTCTTTTGTTTCTTCAAATGTTAAGATCGAATGGGAGCAGAGGAGTTCTCGACGGAACTTAGCGACGGTGTAGCTTACATCTCCGGCCACGACGAAGATACCAGACCCGTTATTGTAAGTCCTTTTTATTTTTATCAAAAACAAACTTCAGTGTTACTAATAATAGTAATAAAGTGATGTTGGTTTTACAGATTTTTCGTTTCAAGCATGATTATCACAAGCTGTGTACTCAGAAACAGTAAGTTAAGATGATAAAGTAAACAGTGTATTGATTGATATTCTTCAGTGTAATGAGTGTTTTAATTTGGTAGATTTACGCGTTTGGTAGCGTTCACGATGGAGACTGCGATATCGAGCATGTCCAGAAACGTGGAACAGAGCCTTGTTATTCTCTTCGATGCAAGTAAGTAACCTTCCAAAATTTCTCTGTGATTTACGTGCCGCATTATGTGTGTTTTGTTTCCTTTCCTTATTTTGGATTGAATCGTGTCGGGGACCGAACACTTGTACATAAACGCATTTATTCTCATGTCCTAATTGTCGTCTCTTCTTATCTGTCAACATCATTCCCTTTCTTAATTATCCACACTGCCTATCATATTTATGGCTAATTACTTACTTCTAATTATGTTCTAATGATTTCCCTAGCCTTGCATGATTTGATACATTACAAATTAATTAGTTTTAAGTAAGTGTTTGCTTGCACATGCTTTCTTAAGACTTAGTGAGAGGTATAAAGATTTTGTATTTAATCAGCTTGCTTTTATTGATTGTCAATGAAACTATTTATATACAATGATAAAATAAGATCTTTGATTAAACCTAATCCTAATTAACTTAAATAATAAAAACCGAATTATAGTAGAAAAGTATTCTACTATATCCTAATAAGGTACAAAGTTATTTTAATGATTGGGATACTTTTTTTTTTTGAAATGAAATAGTTTACAAACACCAATATCTTTAGCTATAATTAATATTTTTTAATATCATGATTTTAAAGATTTGTGCTTTCTTTTCTGCACAAAAGTTTTATATTTTGAAAATCCACCTTTTGAATATTTCATTCTTTTAAAGTACAAATATTCTCTGCAAAAAATACATCTTTAAAGTTGTTATTCAAATTCGATTAGACAATTAATTATTAGTCCTATATTTAGCTGTACAAATTTGATTAATATTCTCATTTTTTTGATAATAATGTTATAAACAGGCTTTTTCAGATCATCCTCTGCATTTGCAAATTTGCTTTTGGCGACCCTAAAAATTATCGCAGATTATTACCCATGCAGACTTTACAAAGCCTTTATCATAGACCCTCCTTCCTTTTTCTCTTACATTTGGAAGGTATAATTCCAAACAATTTATCTCATTCAAATTAAAAAAAATAAATTACTTTTTAATAATTGTGATTAGAAATGGATAAAGCTAAAAGTACGGTTGGTTGTACTCACTGACAGGGTGTTCGTCCATTTGTGGAACTCTCAACGGTCACGATGATAGTGTCGTCTCTAGATTACGATGAACCGTTAGATATCAACCACGTGTCCAAATCCTCATCCCTACGATTCGATACATCTTCGATTAAATCAACGACCACGATTGGTTCGTCTTCTTCAAGATTCGCCTTCACTGTATCTCAGAACCACCATGACTCTTTGAAACCGTGGTACCTTTCCTTCACTGACACGTCTCCTTTTAACTCCGTCGTCTCCACCTCCACGGCTGCTCAAGTTTCTCCTCTCAGTGTTCGGTCGATGTCTTTTGCGTCTCCGGCGGCGCGTGGCTTTAAAGACGTGAAACCAGCCGCATGCAGAAAGAATCTGTTTCCCTTTACGCCATTGCCGGAGAAAACAAAGACAGTCTCGTGCAAGAAAACTCCACGGCCGTCGTTTTTTCAGTCGCCGGCGATGTTCTTTCGCCGGGATAACAACAATGTTGGTGGAGGTGAGAACTCACGTGAAGCGTTCGTACCTTATGTGAAGTTTTACCGGAGACCGTATGATGAGATGGCTTATAGGTCTAAGCTGAGGGGTCCACGTGGATTTGTGTCGGTTGTGTCAAAAAGATGTCGCCACGTGTCATTTTCTCAACGATTCTGATTTATATGGCTAGAATTGGGGAACGAGTATATAAATAGAAGAAATTCACTAATCTGTTCCGAATACTAGTATTTTATAAGCTATTTTTTCTAATGATACAACAAATTATTGACGTTGATTTCGACGAAAAGAGATTTGAGTAACGAGAAAAACGAAAGACGAGATCAAATTCTGCTCCCAAGGATCATTAACTTCATGTAGAATCCCAAACCATAATAACAAAAACTAAAAATGTGCACGTGCGACGTTTGTAGGGATTCGAAGTCAATTGTTAAAATTAAGACATCGTGGATTAAGACACCGTGGTCGTGACGTTGAACAATTTTTGGAACATTTTTAATATGTTCATTTGTGAAAATTAACTACAAGCTCGCACATTAAATTTTGCACTTTTATTCTATTTCTGTTTTATTTTTATGAAGTTATTTTCCTTAGTCAACCATTACTTAAGTATCAATATAGCAGATTGGGTCTTATAGTACTCCTTCAGCTTAATATCCTGAACTTCGGTATATATAAGGCAAATAAAGAAGCTAAAGAAGAAATTATATTCACTTTAAGTGACCTAGTGAATCATATGAACAATGGATAATAACACACAAATCCAAAAACAAACACACTATAATAAGGCAAGAAGATCAATAGACATTATAATCAAATAGTCAATAAGAATCTTTAGATCGAGACACTGTTAGGGATCCCTTTCCCAGTAAGCCCACCTTCTCTCGTGTAATCCGTCGTATTCGGGTATAACAATGTGTACGGTATGTTAACCGGTCCGGTTCGGTTCTTGAACCTCTTATCATTGTTTCTCCGTATTATATTGTTCTCTATCATCTCCAGCTCTTTCCCAAACCGCTTGAACGCCTCCAGAGGCTCATCATCCGCCGTCCAATTCGGTGAATCTCTCTGTCCTAAGTAAATCTCGTCCGTCGAATGCATCGACAAGATCTCTATGATGGAGATCCCGAGCAGAGTCTGTAACTGCGGTGTGATCGTCTTTAAGAACGCCACCTCATAGTCTTCCGCTAGCTCAGTGTACTCATCTGTACCCGGTTCAGGCATAAACCGGCGGCTAACCGTAGGTCGGTTAGGGAGAAAGCCGGCATAAGGGTACTGCCCGAAATTAACTGCTGCGTGAAGAGCAGAGGCGATCCAGATGATGATTGTGCATGTTTCGATGAGTTCGTCGCGGGTTTGCATCGAAGGCCACCATGACTCGTGTTGTAAGTCGCCATGACCTTCGGTTTGGAGCTCAGTCCACCATGATTGGATCTCTGTATCGTTTTGGACGGTTTTGTCATTCTTGTAGTAGAATGTGCAATACTCTGTTACCCACGTTTTGATCGCTGACCAAATCTCTAAACCATCTACTGCAAACGGATAATCCTCGATGAGAAGCTTAACGCCATTTTCACACTTCGGATCTTCAACGGCAACTCCTCTGTGAAAACAAGGGATTTGAAGGTTACTTGTTCCACAAGAATTAAGAATTATAGAGAAAAAGATTAATGCATACCGTTTGAGGAGATCATTGGGGAGAGCTTGATCGGTGAAGACCCAATTCTTGTAAATCGAAGAAGACATTTCCATGGCATATTTACCTGGGAAGACTGTTCTCTCTAGAACTCCATCTGCGTTTATGAGGATGTGTCGTGCCAATGCATTGATGTTCATTGTGTCACGGAAATGAGGATGTAGAAGCTTATAGATCGGATGGACCACGCTAAGTTGCCTATTCGACGCAATTATAAACGGTTCAATCACAGCATGCGTCTGCAACCTGCAAAAACCAGAGATTAAACTAGTTACTTGAAACCAAATCAAGTCTGGGCTCTTCTTCTAGCTGTTTTACAATTTATTACGTACCAGTGGCTTATAAGCTGGTGATAACCGGAATCATTAACTGCTGCGTAAGCCTTAGCAAGCTCCCAAACAGATCCCTCGACTCCATTCTCCGCTGGTGTGAAAATTTTACTGACCGATCCGTGTGATTCGCCTTGTGCATGTGGAAGACTCAACTCTATGGCGAGAGGCTTCAGTGTTCCGTCTTCTTGAAGCAAAATAAGGGTTCGAGTTGCATAGGTTTTAGTGTTTGTCGAGTTTATCCGCGTTAGGTATGGCATTAATGCGTCATGGTGATCCAATATGTACAACTTCTTTTGTTCCAAAGCCTGTTTTATATAACATAACAGAAAAGCAGTAGCAGTCAACTACAGTGACTATAATAACACTTATACTTGACAAACAAAAAAATTACATTAATTATACTTACTTTTTGGACATTGAGGCCGTTCATGTGTGGTTCTATGTGCTCTTCTCTTATGGAGCTGTGTTGGTTTCCATACTTTGCAGAATCTAGATTGCTCCTAGGAGGAAACTCCTGCAATTTTATTTTGTATATTTAAATTATTTGTATTCATCAAAAAAAGTCATTTCAACAACTACATAATACATTTCAATGGTATAAGATTAATATTAAACCTGGAGACGACTAATCACCACCGGATTCAGACCGGCCAACATTTCCCGAGCAAACTCTTCGTCAGTCCTCCAAGCAGATCTACATTCTGTAATAACATGTTAACAATCAATAAGACGCTTTGGCCGAGTGGTTAAGGCGTGTGCCTGCTAAGTACATGGGGTTTCCCCGCGAGAGTTCGAATCTCTCAGGCGTCGTAATTTTTTTTTTTAAAAAAAAAACAATATGCGATTATCTATGCTAAGATCTATATAAACTTTTGATATGAATCACTATCGAACTGTTTACTGGTACGAAACGTTACCTTTGAGGACGTCAGGCAAGGGAAACTTCAAAAACCGTTCACCATCATTGCGAACTAGCTCTCTAAACATCTCCCATGGGATGATGTCACGGAGCTTAGCAACGGTGTGACCATTAGCAATCTTAATACTACCGTCATAGAGGTGAAAAACATCTTCGAAGCAGTCAAACTCGTTGATGGTCTTGTCACAAACAGAAGCGATCTCAGGAACGATCACTTGAGTCACCGACTTAAGTGCATATGCAAGGAAGTCAGAGAACTTCACATGGCTAAACCGCTCGTCTCGTGGCACGTATATGTTCAGGTTTAGTAATGCCAGCCTGCTCTCAGACTTAGGGTCTGGTAATAAAACGTAGATGTGTTTAGATCAATCAAGTAGCCATATTGAGTTTGGAAATGTTGAGTATACTAACCCGAATTGGTTGGTTTACGGCCGGTTTTTCCACGGCGAGGATAAGGAAGCTCAGGTGAGCCACCTAGAACTGGACGGGCTGAGTGGGAACCCTTGTCGGGAGCACCTAAGTCGTTGTAATAAGAATAGTCGTAAACTCTGTCCCATTCTTTGAGTTCTCCTTCTTTCTTATTCTCACCTCTTAGATTCTTCAGCTCTTCTTCTCTTAGATCTCTGATTAGCTCCGGTGTTTCACTTGGAAGATATGCCTTTTTATTTATTTTAATTGTACAAATCAATAATAATAACGTAAGTCAACTATCACTTCAAATTTATGAAAAAATGAACCTATCACTTCTTTCCAAACCTATGGACGGTCCCACTCACTTTACTTTATAAGAAAATTAAGAATAAAATATAAATAACTAAAATAGGTGGCATTATGATGATATAAAATAATCTAAAATTTAGGAAACTTATTGAAATAAAGAGAGATTGTGACTTGTAAAGAAAGATAGACAGTAAGGGCCGGTTTGATTCTTTGGTACAATTATGTTTACACGTACACGAATATTCCAAACCTCTCAATTCAATCAGAATAAATATCTCTCAAGATTTTATGTCATATGGATCACGAGATATGTTTCTTATAAACCACATCTAACCACTATAACCAGTAATCCTTAAATAATTTCAATCATTTATTATTGCCCTCTACTTATCCAAACAATAATATAAAACCAAAATAAATAGAATCTCAAAGATTAAGAATGACTAACGGACTAGGAATAATCACGCACATGCAAAATCTGACCAACCTATGGATTAGTTAAAATTATAATATAAAATATTCTCAAATCGAATTTAAAACCATTAATCTCATAAAATAATATATCCACTTGTCGCAATTCGTTAAAGCGTTTTACCTTGTTAGAGAAGAAAACGCGGTCAGAGCGATATCGGTGACTTGGGTAAATCCATGAATTGCAGACGAAGTGTATCGGACCGCTTGGGAAGCCACGAAGAGTGAGGGACTTGAGATAGAATTGACTACGATGATGGTTCTTAATCACAAACGCAGCTGGTGGTCCCATTGACTCGTCCCAATCAAACGTCACTCCAAACGCGGTTTCTTCTGCGGTTACTGACGTTTTTATGTTTGTGACCCATTTTTCAAGATGTGCTGCTTTTCCAAGTCTTCCTTTCTTCTCATTGGCTGATTCATATTATGAACGAATTAGAACAAAAACAGAGGAATCGAAGCAACATTTTCAAGATAAAGATGGAAACTTTAGTGACGAAATCGAGAAAAGCGGGTCGGGTAAAGGGTACCCGGGTCGGGTTGGAGAGAGCTGATGAGGTGAAGAGAGACGCGACGACCGAGAAGCTCATGGAGTCGATCAAGGAAAGAAGCAAAAGCGTCTTTGAAATCGAGAAGGTTCTTCTTCATAACAACAACTTCTCCTTGTATCTTCATAGTCTTCACATCTTCTTCTTCCATTGTCTTTGTTTTCTTCTTCGTCTTGGGTTTGACGCATAAGATCTCTGCGATGTCGGTGTGGATCATGCCGATATATATTGCTCAACTTTCTCTGAGTGAAGAACAAGAAAAGGGGAAGAGAGAGAGAGAGATTCTATGCTTCGGGAACGAAGAGAGCTGTGTGATTATAGAATGTTCTTTTTTTTTTCTTGCATATAACATACATTTGATGTAAATGTGATACTATATATATATGATGCAAAGTTTTTTTATTCAATAAATTATTTCTACAACTTTTAATGATATTTTCCATAAATTACGTGGAGGTGTAGCTAGATAGTGAAATTTGTACTATTCATTATGCTTATTGAGAAAGAAAGAGAGTTGAATTTCGGATATAGATTTGTATCCTATTTTCTTGAGACAATTTAATGATAATAAATTAGTAACAACCAGTTGTTAGATTTTTTGATAATTAGTAACATATAGTAAAATGTATGTACTATGTATATAATTTATTATATATTAATGAATTCATATAGCTTTCGACCGTTGTAAAATCATGTAAGTTTTTAACTAGTTCAAATCATATGTATCTACAATATTAGTATCAGTTATACCAAAGAAGCTGTTACCTTCATTTGGCTCACAATCCGGTGTTGCTTAATTTTTTTGGATATGATGTGGAGCTTATCTTCTTCTGTTTGTTACGAGTGTATGTTGTTGAAATTCATGCGCATTGATCAAGTGTATGGGTCTTCTTCTAAAGTTGCACTCAGTTTGCAATTCAAATTCCGATTGGCTTGTCCAGTTCTAGCTGTTTTAGTTGTTGCTTATTATTGGCCATTCTGGTGATCTGTTTGCAGAATTTTTTGGTCATTGCGTACTTGTGACTTGTGCTTTGTTTTGACGTTTAGATTATGTGGTGTAAGACCTCACTGATGTTAAGCATTTAGTTAGTTTAGAGTGTTCTTGATCCAGGCTTGCTGACCTCGAGGTTATGAGTTCAATAGAAGGAGCATGGCTCTTTGTGTGCTATGGTCTGTATAGTTCCATATGGGGAAGGCTCATGGCTAGATGTTGGAGCCTATTTCGCTGTTGTGGAGAGAGTTAGCGTCGGATTACTCTGGTTTAGTTCTTGACAAGGTCTCGGAGTTATGGTGAACGGTTTCTTTTCATTTGGACTCTTTGATTCAATCATCGCCCTTTGCCATCAATTTGCATCTCTCCTAAGTATATATCTCTTAGAGTGCTATAATTGTTTTTATCACTTCATCGCTTCCGATTGTTACATTTAGGATAATTGCCTAATATCTTTGTGTATATTCTCTTAGCTTGGTCTATCAAGTTTCTTTAGCTTAGTCACTAAGACTTTTGTCAAAATAAAGCCAAGCCTTTCTACTCTAATTGGCATGGTATTAGAGCCAAAATCGATCTAAAACCTAAAATCATATTTCTATTTTTCTAAATCTAGTCGTCATTTTCTTCTCATCGAAGAAAACCCTAATTCATCATTCCTATGGCACCCGATCTACCCTCATCTTCTTCTACTAAGGATTCGATCACATCCTCTCCATACTATCTATCTACTAATGATCAATCTCATCACGTCATTGATAACAAATTTTTAGTGTGTTTTTCAAATCCTATTGCACTAACTTATCGTTGTAGTATAATAGATATCAATCCAACTGGGAATGTAGTTAACACTCAAAATGCTGTAAACTATTCTAATTCAAGCCAATCAAAGTTTGGTTTGTCTAACAACCTAGATCGTACTTAAAAATAAAAATGAACAAATCAATTAGCAATAACAAAGAAATTAAAACAAAGCAATAAGCAACAATGTAAAGAGTGAATTTAACACAAGATAAGAAAACACGTTTCTGAGGGGTGAGCTTCACAGATCAGCGTGACTCTTAAACCAACTAGGCGCTTGACAACACTCAATAAAGCTAATCTCTAGGCAGCGAGAACGATAACAATGAATCCACTCTTGTGGTAAACAAACTCGAGTTGACTACTAACAGACCCTATTCCCATAGGCGTTTTATAATATACCCGGCATGAATGATCAACCCACTTAGAGTCAATTCACACCTCGGATATTCGATCCCTCAAGCCGAGTGTGTAAATCCCTGAAGTAGTTCAGTCAGACGCTCTATCAAACACCAATCAGATGCTAGAGCGTCTTAGAACAAGCTCCAGTTGATCAGAATAGAGCTAGTAATTANCTAGAAAACCTAAGATTCACGCTGATCTAACTCATCCCTCAAGGGCCCTAGGTAACTACTCGGAATTCATCAAATTAGCTTTAAACACGAAATCAATATTAGCCAACATAGATCTATCACTCGAATGACAATTGAAATCAACACTGAACGTAAAAACTGAATTGCATAAAAACATAAAACTCAAATCAGAAAGATTTGTTCTGGAATTACAAAAGCTAATGTCTGCTCACTCAAAACAACAAATAATCACTCGGATAAGAAAACTGGATAGATCCCCAAAATCATCCCCCACTCTAAGTATATAAAGAATTCAGCACAAACACAATAAAATTCGGCCCAGTAAGAAAAAGGTCAAATCTTCAGTGGATCTTGAAGCCAAGCTCGATCCAGACGCTGATCAGGTCCATGATCAGAAACCTTGCATCTCAAGATAAAACACACTCCAACTGCAGCTCCAGTGCAACATGCGTTCGTTCGAGTGTCAGCTCATAGTTCGAGTTCTTCACGTTTCCTTCGCCACTCAACTCCAGTTCGAGTATGATAAGAATCGAGCAGTACTCGAGCATCCTCTTTTGTTTCCATGCTCCAACCACACTCCAAGTGCTGCAATTTTGCATCTCTTTTCAGCCACTAGTCCAGAAAACTCTATTTTCGCACTTTCAATACCTAAAATCCCCTTGAATGCAATATGCATGCTGATGCAAATGAATAAAGCTATTTGGACTCTAAAATGACAATAATATATTAGATATGCATGTAAAAACGGCTAAATAGAACTCCTAAAATGTGCTAAAAACCATACATATCAGTTATCACTCCATCCCTTCTCGACGGTGACAATTATGAAAATAAGCTAAAATTCCAAGAAACAACCTCTCTGCAAAATCCAAACTCGGATTCATTGATGGAACTATTACCAAACCCGCCGATGATTCTCCAGATCTNTGATTCTCCAGATCTACCTCAATGGATTCTACTTAACTCCATATTGTGCGGTTGGCTTTACGCTAGTCTTGATCCTAAAGTTCAGAAAGTTATCTCGTTTATTGATAACGCCAAGGTTTCGTGGGACAATCTAAAGAGCCGATTCTACATCGGTAATGCTTCAAGGGTTCACCAAATAAAGCATGCTATCTCCGCATGTGCTCAAGATGGTAAGAGCATTGCAGATTACTTTGAAAAAATCAAAGTCATGCGGGATGATCTTGAGGATTTCGAACCACTTATAGAGTGTTGTTGCAAAGCTGCATCATGCACTCAACTCATCAAAGAGGAACATCGTCGACACCTTAAACGTACTCACCAATTTCTCATGGGTTTGGACTCCTCTCGTTTTGTAACTACGCGAACTAACATGGTTAGTCACTTAAATCGTGACACATACATGACACTAGATCATGTTTACTCGGAAGTCGTTGCTGAAGAAAGACACTTGACCGTTGCTTGAAGTAAAGAAGAAAGAATTAATACCGTCGGATTTGCTGTCAAAACAGGAGTCAACGCCATAGCTTTAGCTGCTTGTCAAAGTCATGGTCCTTGCACTCAGTGTGGCAATACAAACCATTCGGTGGAGACATATTTCAAACTCCATGGATTACCCAATTGGTGGATTGAGAAGTACAAAGAGACTCGAGGTGGTTCACGTGGTGACAACACCAGAGGTTGCAAACATGGCTCTAACCAAGGTCATGGACATGATCCTGGTTCATCCTGTGCTCGAGCCAACAATGCACAAGTTTCTAGCAGCGAGACTTCAACCATTCTGGGAGTAAGTACAAAAACTTGGTTCGCAATTTTCAATCTACTCAAGTCTGATCCATCTCAAACTCACGATAAAGTCTGTGGTAAGGAATCATGTGTTGAATTTCTACTTGATTCGGATGCATCACATCACATGACTGGTGATGATGATTTTCTTGTGGACATTCGTGATATCCCTCGATCCGTGATTATTCTTCCCGATGGGAAACACACATTCGCTACTAAGGAAGGGACTATGTTACTTGGCAATGAACTCAAGCTTACTTGAGTTTTATATGTTTCTGATTTATCATGCACTCTCATAGTGTTGGCTCATTTGATTTGTGAACACTCTTATTATGCTTTGTTCACTGACTAATATTATGTTATACAGGACCGCACTTCCAAGATGCTGACTGGAGCAGGTGAAGAGAGAGATGGAGTGTATCACTTTTGTGGTGCAATCTCAGCAAAGATCAATCAAGTTATGCACATTAGTAGAACTCGTTGGCATGAGCGATTGGGATATCCGTCTAGAAAAGTTCTATCAACTTTTTTATCTAATTTACCAAGTTTCAAAAATAAAAGTAGCAATAGTGATAGTTTCTGCGAAGTTTGTATTCAAGCAAAGCAAGCAAGAAATATTTTTCCTGAAAACTTTAATAAAGCAGAATCAAGTTTTTCTTTAATCCACTATGACATCTGGGGACCGTATAAGCTTGCCTCCTCCTGCGGTGATCATTACTTTCTTACTATCGTTGACGACCACTCTCATGCAGTATGGGTTTCGTTACTGCTTACAAAATTTGAAGCGGCTCCAGTTCTGAAACAATTCATCGCCATGACTACTCGCCAATTTGGGAAAATAGTTCATACTGTAAGAAGCGACAATGTGAGTGAATTCTTAAGTCTTCAAGGTTTCTTGAAAGAAAAGGGTATTCTTCATCAAACTTTGTGTGTATACATGCCTCAATAGAATGGGCGAGTCGAAAGGAAACATCGACATATTCTTAATATCACTTGAGTTCTTCTCTTTCACGCCAAACTGCCTACAAAGTTTTGGGGAAAAAGTGTACTTACTGCGAATTATTTGATAAATCGTACTCCTACTCCACTGCTACAAGATCGTACTCCTTATGAGGTATTGCATTCCAAGCATCCTTCGTATGAACATCTTCGAGTGTTTAGATCTTTATGCTTTGCTAAAAGGCACTCTTCTCATAACGACAAGTTTCAAGAATGAAGCCAAAAGTGTGTGTTAATGGGTTATCCTCATAATCAAAAAGGTTGGAAGGTGTATGACATGGAAAACAAAGACTTCTTTATATCTTGTGATGTGGTATTTCAAGAAGCTATTTTTCTGTTTTCTACTATCTCTACGGATACAGATCTGGTAATCAATTCTCCCCTTCTGATGGTATCTTTAGATGATGCTGTTGTATCTAACTTGGAGCATACCCCTTTGGAGGATAGGGGGAGTTCACCTTCCACCACACCTTTACTGATGCCTCCTACTCCTCTTGTTGATAACAAAACTTCACCGGAGGATGTTACACCAGTTGCTTATGAAACAGAGCTTTTTGATGTGAAGACTGAACCTCTCGGTCGTGGTCTTCAATATAAGAAGGCATCAGTATGACTTGATCTTTACGTCACATATTCTGCTCGTAGTGAACAAACCCTCATCTCTCTCAAGTCTGGTTCCACTTCAGCATCTTCAGGTACGACTTTCTATCCTATAACACAATATGTTTTATGTGATAAGTTTTGTTCTGCACATCAACATTTTCTTGAAGCTATTACTCTTATTGATAAACTTGTAATGTACAAACAAGCCGTTCAATTACTTGAATGATACAAGGAGATGCACAAAGAGATTGATGCATTGGAACAAAATCAGATATGGACTTTGGCGGTATTGCTATCGGGGGTTAAAGCTATTGGTTCCAAATGGGTTTATCGGTTAAAGTTTAACTCTGATGGCACTCTTGAAAGGTACAAAGCACAGCTAGTTGCTCTAAGGAATTATCAAAAAAATGTGTGGAACTTTTTGATACATTTGCTCCTGTTGCAAAGATGCAAACTGTTCGTGTACTTCTCAGAGTTGTTGTGGTAAAAAAATGGGAGTTTCATCAAACGGATGTTCATAACGTGTTCTTACATGGCGATCTCGATAAGGATATTTACATGAAACCGCCATCTGGTTTTCTACCGGCTGATCTATCTCTCGTTTGTAAGCTAAAGAAGTCGATATATAGCCTTCGTCAGTCTCCGTGCTGCTGGTTTTCTAAGCTTTCTTTGGCTTTGCTCAACTATGACTTTGTTCGTTCTCATAAAGATAATATCTATTCGCTTATACTAGAGGATCTATTGTGCTTCATGTACTTATATATGTGGATGATTTGATTATCTCAGGCAATGATTCCGCAGTCATTACGTCATTTGAAGCATATTTAAGCCATTGCTTTAAGATGAAGGATCTTGGTGCATTGAAGTATTTTCTCGGTCTCGAAGTTGTGCGAGTATCTGATGACATCTACCTTTCACAACGAAAATATTGTTTTGATTTTATTGACGAATGTAGACTCTCTGGTTCTTGTCCCGTGTATACTCCTCTTAAACAGAATCATCGTCTCTTGTCATCCACGAGCGAGTCACATCCTGCTCTGGACCAATATCGAGGGGTAGTGGGTCAATTGGTATATCTTAGTCATACTCGCCCAAAGCTTAGTTATGAAGTAAATATTTTAGCTCAGTCAATGCAAACTCCGCTTGTTGATGCCTGAATACCGCACAACACCTTGTTCGGTATTTGAAAAATGCTCCGGGTCAAGGTATTGTGTTATCATCTCGTTCTACTCTACAGATTAATGCATTTTTTGACTCTGATTTCAATACGTGTCTGAAAAATTGTCGGTCTCTCACTGGTTATATGGTCATGCTCGGTGATTCACCCATACATTGGAAAACAAAAAAATAGTCACAGCTTTCTTTATCCTCCGCCGAAGCCGAGTATCGTGCCATGATTATGACATCTACGGAATTACTATGGACAAAGAAAGTCTTGGAGTTTCTTGGTGTTCATCATTCCTAACCAATGCGTCTATACTGTGACAGTCAAGCGGCATTACACATAGCTGCCAATCATGTATTTCATGAGCGTACAACGCATATCGAAGGTTATTGTCGTTTTGTTTGTGATGAAGTTATTTTTGGTACTATTACCACAATTTATATTTCCACTCATGATCAACTCGCAGACATATTTACGAAAGCGCCAGGGAAAGATCAATTTATCTATCTTAAGTCTAAGTTGGACGTTTTAGATTTACACGCTCCACCTTGAAAGGAAGTGTTACACTTAGGATAATTGCCTAATATTTTTGTGTATATTCTCTTACCTTGATCACCAAATTTTTTTTAGCTTAGTCACAAATCTTTATATAACTATATATATACCTTATGTCAATAATAAAACAAAACTTTTTTACACTAATTGGCACCGATTTTCGGTTATTGATTAAGTGAATGTTTTCTTTGTTCCCATACTTCTTTAACTTTTTTTTTGTCTTGGGACCGAGTTGTGCTTTAACCTTCTATAGGTTCTGCTACTTTTCACTAAGTGAAATATTTACATTTTATCTCACTAACGTGGCTTAAGAAAAAATTATTGAATCAGCGAAATAACTTAGCAATTTCCTCTCCTACAACAAAGGAAACATTTTTTAATGTAGTCTGTGAAGATCATATCTGTAAAGTTTGATTGTTCTTTTTCTTCTTCTTTTTTTTTCTTTTTTTTTTGTTAAAGTAGATTGTCATTTTCTTGAGTCAAGCTCTTTAAGATAAGTCTTTTTTTCTAATTTTTTTCTATCTCGCATTGACTTATGCCTACTACTTCAAAAAACTATCTGATGATAAACTTTAATATTTTAGGGTAAGAGTGTGGCAGCCAATGAAATATAAAATATATATATATACATATATATTTCATATTCTTACGTATTGGCAATAGCAACCATTTAGTAATTATATAAAGTTATATATGAAATCATCACATGAAAATAGCTATTGATAATTTTACTTGTATTTTTGTAGCATAATTAATGAATCCACTCTGTATTGCCTTTGTATTTTAGTGTCACTAGATGTAGATAATTTTATTTACTGTATACGAAATATTATTTAAGCTCATATATCATATTTTTAAAAATTGGGGTGTTACAATATGAGTCTTTTACAACAACAAAAATTATTTTAGCTAAGTTGAATTTGTATATAGACCATATTTATGTGATTGTTTCTTATGCTTTTCTGTTTACGTTTGTTTCGTTTTTGGTTTTATCCATACGTAAGAAAAAAAGATATTTGTCCAGTTGTAAAAAATCAAACAAAACTCTCGACCAAAAAAAACAAAAATCAAATAAAACTATGTAGATTCACCTGTACCAGTAGAAAAACACAAAAAAAATTTAATAGTTAAATTTCCATCTATGAAAGAAATATTTGTGGTATAACCATGGTTGGTGATGTTTTTCGTAATAATATTGCATTTGGTATGAGAAAAGCGCGCACACACATATATATATATATATACAGTGAGAGATCCAAAAACTTTTTTTACCGTGGTCACAAAAATAACTTGCTTATAAATAATAAGTATAAAAAATTATATAAAATATAATCGATAAAAACTACCCTATGAGACCATTATACGATCCTTAATATCCTAAAATCTTTTTAACAGAACATCAATTTTAATATATTTGAACACATCTTTTTTGACAAAACATACTAAACAATCGATTAAAAAGAATTCTGTTAGATAGAAGCTAATTTTTTCCTTCTTAAATTTTCAAATCTGAACAAACTACATATAAAATAGATTGATCAAATATATCTAATATATGAAAACTGAAAATAATTTAAGTAGAATCACTAAACATAAATTTGAAATCTAAATTAAACTTACTAGAGTGGAATGAAAAACGCATGATTGTTTTCTCTATGGAAAAAAAGGTAGAGAAGAAGATTGAAGTTATCTTATATTAAAAATTAGATTAATTAAACTTATTAGTTATTAGATGAATAAGTTAATACTCCTTCCGTTTCATATTAGTTATCATTCTAGACTTTTTTTCTTGTTTCAAATTAGTTGTTATTCTCATTTTTCAATATAATTTTTATACTAAAATTCCAAATATAACCTTGGTATAAATTCCACATAATACTAATAGATAATGTAATTAAGACTGTAATTTAATGTTATTTTGGGGTTAATATGGTCAAATTATAAAATTTCTTAATCTACTTAAAATAACCTAGAAAGACAATTAAAATGAAACGGAGGGAGTATTTAAGAAGGAAATATTAAGTTTCCTAATTATTATTAAAAATAAAATTCTTCCGAGAAAGAAGTTTCGTAACTTGCATTAGTGGAATCATGGATCATTTATTAGGTTGTAATTTATTTACTAGTATGATAAAATTACAGGATTTAGGGGGTGTTATTGGATTAGGATTTTAATGGATTTTGAAATCCAAGTAAAATCTATTGTTATTGGATTGTGTATTTCAACGTTGTATTTTAAAATCCATTAAAAACTAGTGTTATTGGAATATGTATTTGATTGGTGCATTTAAAAATACAATAAAATCATGTGTTATTCAAAACAGATTTAGAATTCATAGGATTTTGTTTATGATGGATTTTAATAGATTGTGTAAGTTTTTTACGTTGAAAACAAATCAGGTCTATTTCTCTTGTATTCTGAAATCCAAACAGTTATTTATTATTTTACCAAAAATGATAATCGTATTTGTGTCTTCTCTTCTCCATTGAGATCTACCATGACTTAATGCACCATTGCTTTAAATTTAATGGTTGATTGCTTTCTCCTTTTTCTATCATAACATCTATCTCTTCTTTCTGAGTCAACATAGCTTATTATATATATGGATCAGAGCACAAGAAACCAATTAAAAATTGATAATGGTATGAATCTCGTTGGCGTGGAGATGATTTCGTATACTTCTGGGTTTTTCTTTTTCATTATTTTTCAATAACTCATGAGTAAATGACACAATATAAAGAATTGGATGGATTCCCAAATACAAAAGAATCGATGCCAAAATCCATTAGTAATGGAGTTTAAAATCCTTTACAATTCATCCAAATCCACTAAAAACCATGATTCTCAAATCCAGTAGAATCTTTTAAAATCATGTATTGAATAACACCTCCTTAAACTTGTTGAATGTCAATAAAAATAAGTTTTCATTAATTAGGTGTCAATAAAATAGTGGGTTTTAGTTAATGGGGTTTCAACAAAGAAAAAAAAAGTTAATTCAGTTACAACAAATACATTAGCTCTATATATAAAATGAGATTTCCTAAATTTATGGAGTGTCAATCGCACCCCCTTAACTCTTCCCTTAACTTTTAATATATCTTAAATCACTTCATAACAAGTCGTGGAAGAAAAACCAAAAGCAGCTGCTTCAATTTTATTGGATTGCTTCTTGTATAATGTGGATAGAACGACCCAAGACATTTTTTGTTCAAAGTAGGGAATCAAACAATTAAATTTATATATGAGCAAACACTAATTTATAAAGATCATAAATTCTAATAAAGAATCAATAAATAGAGTTCATGCCAAATGAACAGAATGAAAATTAAAATTGGACATGCTGATAAAAACCCGTGTATGTTAAAGAAAAAGAAGACAATAAGAAAAAAAAACGATGAAAAGTAAGTGTTTCTTTCTTTGTTATTTTTCTTGGAACTAATTATTATTTTTAAGTAAATAATTGGATCGACAAAATCTTATTATATAAAGTAGAATGTTTCAAAATTACTCATTAACAGTATTGTTCTACGTGTCAGATCCAATGATCAAATTTTTTTTATGTATTTATATATTAAAAATAAGAAGATAAATATACTTTAAGATAGATAGTTTCTAATATTTATCTTTATCACAAAATATGTATATTTATCCACAATCCTAATATATACAGAATTGTCAATAATTATTTTTTATTTATAATTTTACAAAAAATAGAATGTTTCAAAGTTACTCATTAACAGAATTGTTCCACGTGTCAAATCCAACGATCAATTCTTTTGTATTTATATATTAAAAATAAGAAGATATATACATTTTAAGATAAATTTTTAAAATATTTATATTTATCACAAAATATGTATCTTTATCCACAATCCTAATATAAAAAGAATTGTAATTAATTATTTTTATTTATAATTTAAAATAAATATATTCATAAATATTTATCTTATCTTATTATATCTTCTTATTATATAAAGTTGTATGTCAAAGTTACCCAATTACATGTTGATTCCGTATGTCAAAATCCAACAATCAATAATCGTATTATATAAAGTAGAATGTTTTAATGTTACTCATTAACAAAATTGTTCCACGTGTCAGATCCAACGATCAAATTTTTTTCTATATTTATATATGAAAAATAAGATGATAAATATATTTTTAAGATAGATTTTTTTTAATATTTGTCTTTATCATAAAATATGTATATTTATCCACAATCCTAATATAAAAAAAGATTGTAAATAATTAATTTTTTATTTTTAATTTAAAATAAAATTATACTGATATTCATTATATAAAGTAGAATATTTCAAAGTTACTCATTAACAGACACAACGATCAAATTTTTTTTTCTACATTTATATATTAAAAAGTAAGACGATAAATATACTTTAGAATAGATTTTTTAAATATTTATCTTCATCACAAAATATGTATCTCTATCCACAGTCCTAATATAAAAAGGATTGTAAATAATTATTTTTATTTATAATTTAAAATAAAATATTCATAAATATGTATTTCATATTAAGTATAAAATAAAATAAAATTATATTATAAAATAATTATAAAAGGAATTTTCATGTAAAATAAATATTTTTATATTCTTGACAATGGAATCTTAACAGAATATAATTGTCGTAACAAACAATGTAAATTTTTAATGCATGTAAGTTCTTAAAAAACAATTCTCACAATTAAAAATAAGAAAAACAAATTTTAAATTTCATGATAATTCTAAATCTTATTATATAAAGTAAAATGTTTCAAAGTTATTAATTAAAATGATTCTTCCACGTGCCAAATTTAATGGTCAGAAACATTTTTTTATTATATATTAAAAATAAAATAAAATATATTTTAAAAAGATATTTATTTCTGTTAAAAAAGATTATAAATAATTATCTTTTTAATAATTATAAAATTATATTATATAGAGTTGGTTTCAAAGCTTTATAATCAATAGAATGGTTTCACATGTGAAATCTAACAAAATTTTGTAATATCCTGTTATATAAAGTTAGATTTCAAAAGTTAGTTATCAATGGAATTATTCCACATGCCAAATCCAATCTTATTATATAGTTGGGTTTTAAAGTTTCTAATCAACGGGAATCTTGTACATGTCAAATCCAATGATTTAAAATTTTACAGTATCATATTATATAAAATCGGGTTTTAAAGTTAGTATTCAACGGAATGGTTCCACATGTCAAATCCAGTGATTCAAAATTATGCAGTATCATATTATATAAAGTTGGATTTCAAAAGTTAGTTATCAACAAAATTATTCCACATGTCAAATCCAATATACTATTATATTATATAAAGTTGAGTTTCAAAAGTTTATAATCAACATGATGCTTCCACATGTCAAATCCAACTATTTAATATTTTACAGTATCATATTATACAAACTTGGTTTTTAAGAGTTAGTCTTCAACAAAATTCTTCAACATGTCAAATCTAAAGATTCAAAATCTTACAACATCATATTATCTAAAATCGGGTTGCAAAATTTAGTTATCAACGAGATTATTCCACATTTCATATCTAATGATTCAAAATTTTATAGTATCATAGTACATAAAATAGGGTTTCAAATTTTATATATAAAGTTGATTCTCAAAAATTACTAATCAACGAGATTTTTATACATTATCTAAAATACAACAAGTATGTATATATATATATATATATTTCAGCATGGATCCATATCTAGTTTGATATATGACTCAAAATTTTCCAATTTTAAATTCTATTACTAAATCAAATGACTCGAGCAATAATGCATGAGCATGAGTTATGGTTTTTAGACTCCGAAAATCCGAAATATGTGTTATGAACTTAGTTAAGCTATTGAACAATATGATGAGTTTTAATGAGTATGAATTCGAGTTTACATATAGAATTTCATATAATGAATAAGCTAAACTGAATCGACTGTTAAATATTAAAACTCATTGTGAATTAAGCTGAGTTGAGAAAACAAATTTATTTTGACAACATTATCTATTATGTAAGGTTACAAGATTTTTTAATCAAATTTTGGTATAAAAAAAGAATTTAACCACTTAATAAATATTATTATTACAAAATTATTATATTTATATAACCAACAAAAAATTATATATATTGAATTGTTTTAAAATTTGTTTCCAAAAAATTGCAAAGAAACAAATGGTATTGTTAGTTTGCCTTTAATTTAGTTAGGCATAAGGTGGTGAATTCGAATCTCATTATGCTTCACTTGGAGAACTTAGGTTATGAATTGGATCTTGTCGAGTTACTTGTTGACAAAAAAATTGTCATCAAAGTTTGCGGTTTTATTTTTTGACCAGATGATTATGGTCGAGTGATAAGTACCGGGCCCGAGCGTTTTCCACATCACGAGTTCGAGTCTCCAATACTCAAAACTACTTCATAATTATTCCAGTCATCCGAAGGTTAACGGATACTATTTCAGGCACACGGGCACACTACAGATGAAAATCAAAGTCTGTTGAGCTTACCTTTTTATGTGTGTGTCGAGCTTATCCGATGAGTCTTGGTCCTTACACGGATATGGATATATGCTTACTATCCATTTGTAGAACCGGTGGTGAGAATCTAGACGTGAGCATTACCACCCATAAAAGAATAGTCCAGTCCCATTTTATAAGGTTTGGAAACTCTTGAATTAAAAAAAAAAGTTTGCATTTTTTTTAATCTACAACTTAGTTCTTCATTTATCTCCATTAAGTCCAAAAAAAATATCGAACTAGCAGAATTGTGTGGTCAACCTTCAACGAATAATTTTAGAGCAGAACAAACAAACCCTTATTAGACAAAGACATCTCCGCAAATATAAGGTTAATTCAACCCAAAATTTCTCTAAAACGTTGGCATTATGTGGAGTAAATATAAAAACAATAAATACTCTGAATATTAAACCATTCCAATCAACTAAATTAAGAAATATTTCTAGTAATGTTTTAAATTTAAAACAATCATTCTCATTTATTTTCAAGTCTAAAATTAGTAAAATTGATAATATAAGATTCAAGTGGTTAAAGTCAATTTAGATAGTTGTATAATAATTATGCATACAGGGTCTTAACAAGTTTAGAAAGGCCAAACTTTTCATTTTCACTAAAAACAATCTTAATTAATCCAAAGAGAGTTAGAGGAATTTAACTAAAAAAACACTTATTTTCAACTTTGGCTTCTTCTCGTTGATGCCAATAGTGCACGTATGAACAACCAACAATAGATAGATCCCTAATTTGTAGTATTCAATAATTACGCTGGTGGGAAATAAATCCTTAATAAATCCATTCGAGTATCATTAAATTAGATATCAGTATACATTGAATAAGATTACTTATTGAAATACATAAAACATCATTAACTATAGTTACAACAAGCTTAGAAGTAAAACTATAATAGATTGAACAAGCAAAATTTAGACAGTACGTAAAGTTAGACACTACAAGAAAAAGTCCTGATTCCAAACAATATTTTAGATGGAACCAGGTTTCGTCCCGATCTGTATAAAATTCGGGACAGTAAAAGAGACGGATATCGGTTTGTCTAAAACCATGTTGAATTCGTCTGGAATTTATAAGGGAACTAAACAAGTATAGACGATTTGCGATAGTTATTCCATAATTGTCAAGAAATTCCAAACAGATTGTAGCATAAATGGAGTATTTTAAAAACAGGAAAATAATTTGAGACAGAAGTGGAGAAATCTTGACAATATAATTTTTTTTGTATCTCTCACTGAAAATATTATGAAATCCTCAATGTTTGTATTAGAAGTATTATAATACAGTACGGTATATTTTTTATCAACCTTCGAACTGATAAATTGAGGTATAAATAATGAGACTACATATCAAATTAGAAAACAAAATTAAAGTGATATATGATGAATGAATTGACATATGAAAATATGTATAGATCTTCAATATGGTAATAAATTCTGACAAGAAGATAAGGGGGAAAAAGTGTGGTGAAAGATGATTGTGATATGTTGTGGTTGTGGTAGTGTTGGTGTGGACCACATAAAAAGACAAATAATCCAGACGGTTATTTTGTCTAGAACCGTCTGAACCATAGTTGTTACTATTGACAACGCGGGAAATGTTGTAATGATTTCAGACAGGTATAAATAGAGAAGAATTAGTCTGAAATCGTTTGGATATGTCTTAAATCAGATATTTGCCAAAACAAAATACTTAGTTCACCTTATTTTCCTTATTTGTTTATTATATCTCAGTTTGTTCTTTAATAGTTTCACATCTTTCTCTCTAACTTTCCCCAAATCTGAATCACATCTTTAAATTTATCTATGTAATGTCTAACTCTAATTACTTTAGATCTTGGATAGATGGTACTATCCACGAGCCAACAACCGGAGTACTAACAAAAGAGTATGCGGATAGAGTTGTGGAGTTCATGGCATTTGCTGGAAATCAAGAGGTACTCTGCAAACCAAACAAATGTACTGCTCGTGCCTTCTGTGTTGTAATCGGAGAAGGAAGACAGTAACACAGGTTTGGAATCATTTGCTTCGAAGCGGGTTTATGACTGGGTATAAAATATGGTATATGCATGGTGAAACAAAGGAAATGGTGATGGGCAATTCGTCCTCTTGTAATATTCATCAGGAAGATCTTGTTTTCGTAGACCAGACTTGTTTGACATCTTATTTAGAAGTAGTTAATATTGAAGGTCATGGATTGACACAGAATGTAACAACAACACCTGTTTCAAAAATGGCAGGTTTGGGGATAAATCAATATTTTTGATAGTTTTGAAACAGGAAGGGTTCCATTGTATACTGGTTGTAAAGAATGGCACTCACAGTTATCATCAGCAACTCGTCTAATGAATCTGAAAACTAATTACAATATTGCTGAAGATTGTGTGGATGCAATTACGCAACATTGTCAGTTCCAACTACCCGAAGGGAATACAACACCGTCGTCATAATATGAGGTGCAGAAGCTTGTATCTAGGCTAGGGTTGCCCTTTGAAGTTATAGACATCTGCAAAAATAATTGCATGTTATATTGGAAATTCGATGAAAGTCGAGTAGTATGTAGATTCTGTGAAGAGCCAAGATATAAACCAGGCAGTGCGAAGACTTCTATAGCACAAAAAAGAATGTGGTATTTATCGATTTTGGATCATATTAAGAGGTTGTATGCATCAGAAAGGACGGCTTCCAATGAGGTGGCATGCTGAACACAATAGCAATGGTGAAATTATGCATCCTTCGGATGCATTAGCTTGGAAACATTTTCACAACATGTACCCAACTTTTGCTGCTGAGTCTCGGAATGTATATTTGGGATTATGTACTGATGGATTTAACCCCTTCGGTAAACATGGCAGACAATACTCACTCTGGCCAGTCATATTGACTTCGTACAATCTACCACCTACGTTGTGTATGAAGCGAAAGTTTTTATTTCTGACAATATTAGTTCCTGGTCCTGAACACCCAAAAAGATCACTCGATATCTTTTACAGCCACTCATACATACATGTCTCCGGCAAAACAAATGACAACATGAAATCAAGAATGGATTTGCCTAAGATATGTTGTACACAAGAGCTACACCTATTGAGAAATGGTAAATGCGTTGTTCCAGTTAATAGACTTAGTGACAAAGCAAAATTAGAGTTTTTAGATGGATCAGGCAAAATGTGAAATTCTCAGATGGTTACGCGTCTAATCCTTGTAATATTATCGATTCATCTGAAGGAAAATTTGTTGGTATGAAGAGCCACGACAGTCATGTTATAATGCAACGCCTTCTACCATTTGCTTTTACTAATCTCCTTCCACAAAATGTTCAGAAAGCAGTAGCTGGTAAGTATGATTATGTCAATTAAATACTCTTTCGTCCTTTTATTTATCTACACTAATGTTGTTACAATACACGAATTGCATCTTTTCAGAGATTTAGGTTTAAAGACATTTTCTGTAGAGGGTGTTCAACACTTGGGCGAACAGATTCCGGTTATACTATGTAATCTGGAGAAAATTATGCCTCCATTTTTTTGATGTTATGGAACATCTACCACTGCATCTACCTCGCGAGGCGTTACTTGATGGTCTCGTACATTACCGGTGGATGTATCCATTTGAAAGGTACATGTACCATCTAAAAAGAAAAGTGAAAAACCTTAGCAGAGTTGAAGGGTCCATTATTGCACAAAGCTTGAATGAAGAACAATCCAACTTTGGGGGTGCGCACCTTCATGCAAAGGTTGTTATGAAAATATGGAAGCTTGGTAGGCACGAAGATGGTGGCATTCAAATGAAGTATAATGTTTATGTTCCCGAAGTTTTTAGTCCAATTGGTCGGTTGGGTAGAAAATTTTCAAACAGAAAACTCCTTCCTACAGAGCAGTTACATATACATAACTACTTGCTCTGTAAATGTCCGAAAGTTTTACAGTATGAGAGGTAATCCAAGTGGTGATAAGTCACTATCCTTAAATAAGAATCTAAATTTGTCATCACTTCACACTACTTAATACACTTGTGCAATAGTCTATATATGCAGCAAATTAAAGAGGCTTTCCCAGAGTTATCAGAATCTCAACTTGCCGATAGGAGTCAGGACGAGTTCCACCGATGGCTTGCATACTATGTAATACTTATGAATTCCTACTAACGTAAATAATTTTGGACAGGAATTCATGTTTACTAAATTCAGCTTATGTGTTCAGGTACGAACCAGTGCCAAATGTGGGGAAGAATTACCTGTTTGGATGTGTGACTTCATAGCCGGACCAACTTCAGTTGCAAAATCATATCCATTCTATTGCACGAGAGGGTATGCTTTTAGAATAAAAAGGGATGGGAGTCTCAGTCTAACAACAAATGATGATGTATCTGCATCAGCTGGAGATATTGTCTACTACGGTGTCATCCATGAGATACTAGAAATACTTGGTCTGAAAACAGTTATATTTATTGTGATTGGTTTGATCCTATATCAGGAATTCGTCGAGATGAGTTTGGTGTAACGTCAATTCATATGCGGGGAATGCTGACCAAATACGATCCTTTCGTCCTGGGAGCACACGCAGATCATGTCTATTACATTAAGTACCCAAAAATTGATCTAGAAGACCCACTTCAACAAGTTCGTGGTCTTGGAATCAGAGAAATGGATACCTCTCTAGATGTGAATTTGGTTGATACCGTATCTACACTGGCGCCAGAAAACATTGAAGATAATTATGATAATTCTTGTGGAGAGTTTGAAAATAATGAAGACTCTTCGCATTCTGAGTAGTCATCTGAGTCTGAGTAGTTATTAATATTTTGTTGTTCCTTATTTCGAACTTCTATAGATCTAAGTTATGTTATAGTAAGTAATGAATATTTTCATACATTAAATGGTAAAATATTAAAGTATTTATTTCCAAAATAGATTCAAACATAACAAACATTACATCAAATAAGGGAAATGCATAACCAAACATAGACTAAAAAGGTTGAAATTGCAACACGTAGAATATAACATAAAATACTACATCGAGACATAAGCAATTAAACATAACTTCGACAAGGAGATGGCCTAAACCTTTTTGCAATAATCATCACATATCCCCAATATGCCAGCAGAACGACAATGTGAAACAGTGATAACAAACAGTGCGGATGTCTTCGTGATTAAATTGACAAAATGGCATGTCTTCCAGGGTACCCCACCTAAGCAATCCCCAAAATAGATGTCTTCCAGGTGTGCTCATAACACGGATCTGGTCACAAACTTGGTAGCCAATGTAGCTTGCTTCTTCAATATCGGCACCTTTTGCAGAAATGACTCGAAAACGGTTTGCCTACGTATTTGTTATCACAAAGTAACAGAAAAGCTGAACATGGGAAATGTGCATACAAGATATGTGGTGCAGCATTAATTAAGTAATTAATACCTTCTTGCGATGGGCCTACAGTTGAAAGAATGCAAAGCCCAAGAACATATTGTACACTTAGGTGACCAACAACGAGGCATCAATCAAGAAATGGTCGGTATTCGGAATTAAGCTCACCAAGCTGCGGAACGATGATAAACTCATCAATGTCAACACTGCTTAGAACTTCTTTGGATTCTACCATCTTCTTGAAGTTGGGACCAGCCAAGAGAAAATGTTTTAACTCACGAAACCCACTTTGTCCAACACAACAAACAATATAAGAAACAATATCTAAAGGAAGGAATGCCATATTTTTTTGGTTTGATGGTATGAGATTTACTTTGTCTCTATAGTACTATATATAAAGCAATTGAGACCAAACAATCCAACCATTGATCTTTGCCAAAATACCATCTAACCGTTCATTTGTGTTGTCAAATCAAATCTTACACACTCAGCTTTATAAATTGTATCAGAAATTGACTATATTTTGTCTGTTTGATGGAGAGTATCTACATCTAACAGTGTAAAGAAAAGCGTGTTAGAAACGATTCTGAATGATTTTTTTTAGTTTTTATTTATATTCGTTTCAAACCCTCTGGATCCGTCTGGAATTTTTAGACGGTTTAAAAAAATTTAAGAAATATTGTCTGACAAACTCTATTAAAAAATAAGAGTTTAGGTCCAGATGAAATACGACAAGGATACTATCTGGATTTTAAGTAAAACCCTAAAAAATCAAAGAGTCGGTTATTCACATCCGACTTGCCTCTCACTCAAGCAGTGCTGCTCTCTCATCTTTCTCGCGCCGACCTTCCCATATACCATAAAAAACCAAGCTCGTCGCCGTCACGATAATGGCTTCGCCGGATATTCATATGCAGAATGAAGAGAGCACCATGTGAGATTGATTCCTTTCCAACTTTTTCTTTTTTACAGTATTGTTTTAGATCGATGATGGTTTCCATCCAATATTTTCCTTAAATCATGCTTGAATTTTCTCCGCCGTTTTCACCTTTTTTAGAAAGACAATGATTTTTAAGATTGTAACTAATTCAAAACATATGTCCCACACGGATCCGGATTTGATTATTTTTTTTATTTGGTCCCCACTTGTTATAATGAGTTAGCAGATAGTTTATTGGTCCCACTTTTGTAGTTGATAGCATTTTTAATACAGTGTTCCAGATTTTAGGTTTTTGATCTTTTAACAATTATTTTTTGTCCTCGAATATAGGGTTTCTAATACATGCCAAAAAAAATTTCAACAGACTAAGATCATGATTCAATTTTTTTCGTCAAAAATATTATACAATAAAAGATGAATTCCGAAACACATAATATCATTTACAAAGCTATTGAATCTGTTCTTCTATATTGTGCAGGTTCTTTGAAGACTTCCTTAGGACTCAACCTCGAGACTCAAATACCTTAGGTGGTGAAAGGACTAACCCACCGCTTAGCTCATCTCCTCCTTCCCAACAAAGATATGCAGCAGCCACAATGATACTTGAAGAGCTTTTAGCTAATGGACGAGAGAATAACAAGAAATTCGATCCAAACCTAGAGAATGGAGCATCATGGTAATTATCTTTGCTTATCAATATTTCATACTTCAGTTATTGCATACAATTTAGTAATGCACTTTCTGATATAGGTTTAAGACAGACTTGGGCATTCAGAAGGTGATCTTGTCCATGATCCATGAGTACATAGATAGACTTTGCTCATGCTACTCTAGACTCACCGTAGTAGAGAAGAACATGTGGTTTCGTACATTCACAGTAAGGCTTGCTTGTCATTTCACTACATAATTCATTATGAGCTATTTATTTTCTTTCTTTACTCGTTTCTTGTTGGACTAATACAAAACTTCTTTTTTGAAGCAACACTACACGTGGGAACCAAAGCATACAGCCCAAGTCCGCAAGCTTTTTCACCAAGCAGCTTCTGAATCATACTCAAAATATATGTGTGAGTGGAAGAGAAAGTGGAAGAAAGGAAAAGGTTGTCCTTCTGGATGTAACCCTACAGCGTGGGAAGGTTTTAAGAAGTACTGGTCACTTTTAGAAACAACATTGGAGGCACACATCAAGTCTATGAACTGAAAGAGTAATCGCAAGGGTAAATGAATGGCTGTCCACAACTCCGGCTCAAAATATTTCAAACGCAAAAAGTTAGAAATGGTAACATCTTTCGTTTACATCTCCGGTTTTATCTTTTGCATTGTACTGTTAAATTGAAAGTACTTTATATGTACACAGGCAGAGAAAAACAATGGAGTTCTCCCAGATTACCTTGACGTTCTGGAGGCAACGCACACACATAAGGGGATAGGGCATATTCAATACCAAGTTGTTGTTGAGATTGTCAAAAATATGAAGAAGATGCGGACAGACCGTTTAACACAACTCTCTCAGGCGGACTCCTCAAACAAAACCGGGACAACTACACAACAACCGACATTGAGATGAGAGGATATCAACAAAATGGTCCTTGAGGTACTTCTCTTATCAGTACTTACTTAATAAGTGTGTTATATAGGTGTTGTTGATAATTGTTTTGATATTGTTACTAAGACTATTATTAAACGGTTGCCATTATAACACTTATTGAACATTCTTCTTGTTATTGAACATTCTTCTTGTTATTGCTTCTGTTCCAAGAGTCGAGGAATTCAAGAGGCCTACACATAGGTTTGGGAAGCCTTGTGTCAACAGCTCATTCTGCAACTCCACCAGCTTCTATTCCTCCGGTCGTGGCAGTGAGATTGCCGGCATGAAAGAGACAATTAATGTGCTTTTAGAGAGCCAACAGAAGCTGGTTAATCTTGTGAAGCAAATGAATCCAAAGTTTGGTGAAGCGGCTCAGCTGTAGACCCCTCTAGTACTGCATGTTTTGTTTTTAGTTTTAAAAACATTTGAACGTTTATTTTGTGATCATGGATCTTATCAATATACAATATAAACTAATTCCGGTTTGATAATTTTAAAATATTCGGTTTACTTTCTTATAATATTTGTTTTCCTATTTATATATATATATATATATATATATATATATATTAATTTTAAATTCTTTGCAATGCATACAAAAAATTATTACTTTCATCCAATTTATATTTGTTACATTCTGTCTGGATATTGTCAATAATCTGATATAAGATTAAGTCGTCCCGAACTGTCTCAATACATTTATAATGAATATTTGCAGTGACAAACTCTCTGCAAATTCCAGACAAAAAATTACATTCGTCTGGAACGCTAATCATTTAGAACTGTCTGGATTTGTTACAAAGTTGTCTGTATGAAAATTCTAGACGAAATAGTGCTTCTCTGGAAATCGTCTGGAAAACTAGATGACTTCCAAACAATTTCCCAATTTGCGGTAACTTGTACCAGACAATAGTATTTGTCTGGAAATCATTCGGAATACCGATTCCAGATGCATTCCAAATAATATATATCGTCTAAAATCAGATTTTTTCTAGTAGTGAAAAGATTAAAAGGTGGGAATGTATGATTAAAAAAGGACAGATTAGAAAGCGATTAGACATCTGTCCGAAACTTCCTTCTTAATAATAGATACTCTTTGTTAACTTGTTAATCGTGTTAGGTATCAACAAACGTTTATTTGCATTGAAAATTAAACGAATTCTTTCTTTTGTTGTCTTTTACTGGCCATCAAATAAATGAATATTCAAGTGAAATGTAAATCGCATGCGTTGGTATTTGATTATGAAATTGGAATTAGTTGTTTGCATGCATTATTACTCTCTCTTTTGAAAACAAAAGCCATCTTTTTTATTGTTAAAAGTACAGTAAGTTTTGTTTGTTGTCTCATTCGTCTTTCGTTATGTATTAAGAGAATGTGGTTACAATAAGATTTTATATAGTACTAGATGATGTCCTGTGTTATGCATGGGTTAAATAATATTTGTTTGTTTTATTTATTTATTTATGGTATAATTTATATGTGTAAATTT
Source organism: Lepidium aucheri (assembly GCA_900406435.1). Lineage (NCBI taxonomy): Eukaryota > Viridiplantae > Streptophyta > Magnoliopsida > Brassicales > Brassicaceae > Lepidium > Lepidium aucheri. The sequence continues at coordinate 39,254 of OVBA01001857.1, forward strand.
ATTAATTACTTAATTATATATATTTGATATATT
>OVBA01001858.1:0-31167 GCA_900406435.1 Lepidium aucheri
TTTTTGGAGATTTGGCTAGTATTGAAGCAATGACTACTATGGAACCCAAGAATTGGTGGGCTAACTTTGGTGCCCAAACTCCTATCCTCCAAGGTTTGGCTTTCAAGTTACTTGGACAACCTAGTTCATCTTCTTGTGCTGAACGGAATTGGAGTACATACTCATTTATTCACTCACTTAGAAGGAACAAGTTGGATCCAAGTCGTGCTCAGGATTTAGTTTACATCCACAACAATCTACGTCTTCTATCAAGAAATTCTGCTCAATATGAAGAAGAGAAAACCAAGATGTGGGATGTTACTGATGATGCATTTGATCCTATGGAAAATGTGGGATTCTCGCAATTAGCAACTTTATCACTAGATGAGCCAGAATTTGAAAATGAGTTACTTAATAATTAGTTTATCATTTGTATTTTTATTTAAAATATTATTTAAGAAGTTGTTTCTTTACTTTATTTTGAAACTTTAGTATGACATTTTTAATTAATCTATGAGTATTTTATTATATTTTTAAGTATATCCCCACCGTACCCGTATCTATATATTTTGGAGTTAGCGTTTCCCGTTTTCGTTTCAGATTCCCGTAACCGTTTCGGTGCAGCACATATAAGCTATTATGTGCTTTATCTTCCTTCTGAAAATTAATGAGAGAAGAGTGTACAATTGATGACAGAGAAGTCGATGAACCCAAATCACATCTAAGCGGATTAGGTTTGATTTAAGGCGAACCAGATGTTACCAACTACAGATCAGAATAAGGAGACAATTTTTATTAAAAAAATTCAATACTATATGTGATTATTGTTGAAGATAAATAAAGAACAGATAAATGGAGAAGGTAGAGAAGTAGAGATTGTGGGAAAGGAAATACTTTTTTGTGATGCTTTCTTAATAACTTTTTTTAATAAAACATAATTAGGGGAAGAAAAAAAAGTTTAAAAACAGATTAAAAAACATAACTCATCATATTTAAAATAATCACTGCTAAATAATTACTGTTTCACTAAACGTATTTTTGTATTTTAATAAAGAGAGATATAGCAAAGAAACAAACAAGATAAAATTGATAAAAGCAATTAGGGCTGGACATAATATCCGAAACCCGAAATCCGATCCGAACCCGATCCGAAATACCCGAAACTTACAAAATACCCGAACGGGTTTTAGATCACAAGAATATAGTTACCCGAACCCGATCGGATAAAACCCGAAACCCGAACGGGTACCCGAAATACCCAAAATATATTATATATTATTATATATTTAAAAATAATTATTTATATATATACATTTAATTACACAAATATGAGAAATTTTAAATATAAATCTATATATATTATTTATTTTCGAATCGAAATAACCAAAAAAACTTGAATATACATTTTTTTAATTAAATTATGGTTTTTTAAAACATTTTTTAGTTTTTTTGAAATTTTTTTATAAAATATTAATTAAAAATGTGAATACCCGAATTCGACCCGAACCCGAACCCGAACCGAACCCGAAATTAAATAGCCGAACCGGACCCGAACCCGCAAAAATACCCGATCGGGTCTTATAAGAGTAAATCCGAAATACCCGAAACCCGAAATACCCGACCCGATCGGGTACGGGTACCCAAATGCCCATGCCTAAAAGCAATTGATCTAGGGTTAGATAATCTGATCGAGAAGATGAAAAATAGATCTGAGTAAATATATGGTTCTTACACAAAACACCATCCTAGGGCATGAAGCTCATTCTATCTAGACTAATCTACTCTCGTGGCATTAGCCTCTTTGCAAGAAATATGTAAACAAAACTCTCATTTGTGGACATACAACTTGACAAACATTAAGACCTAGTTCACTAATACTATTTTCCACCATAACATCAGCTCTCGCTGGATAGGGAAAGAAACCCCACAGAAATGTTGTTTCTAGCATTTCATCGAACACCTCTCAGGCGATAAATTCTTACCATCAAGATTACTAGTTGATCAGACTAAACCCAGCATTAAGTGCACCTTAAGTGGGAGATCTATAAATTTAACAACACTAACAACAAGAATCTATCATCAAACCCCTAGATCTACCTAACATTCAATCCATTAGATGACTATTCACTCATGTTCAAGCACAACTCAAAGCAATATATTAACATCGTTGACATGAAAAAAATAAGAGGAGAATGGGTTAAGAGGAAACTCTTGATAGGAAGATGAAACACGAACTGATTCATAGATCTATAAGAAAATCCTACAAAGTTTTTCTCCAAATCTTCAACACAACAAACCAAAGAATAAAGATTTGAGAAGTTGCTAAAAAAGTTAAAGAAAATGAGTTGGTGGCTTGGACCAAGGATATCCATAGTTTCGCATTTATCATAGTTAGAAGTCCTCTTTCTAGCCTTTCAATGAATTAGACTCAAAGAATTTTGATGTCCTACCTTTTAGCTTGATACAAAAAATCTTTAGCTCAATTCTTGAATTCATAACTTATGGAGTTTTGTAAAGACTAGAAAATTTAATTTTCACCAATGGACTTTCTATAGGAACTATTTTACTGATGGGATTTATTACTATTTTAGCGACCATTGTCCTTAAGTAGTCTCAGAAATAAATCTTAAAACGTATTGGATCGATCCAGGACAAACCGGGTTGGATCCAAAATAAAAGAGGATAAGATAAATGGTTCTGGGTAGTAGTTCGGCCGAACCCAAAGTAGCATCGGCCAATGTTGGTCAGGCTGCGGCCGGTGAGCGCGTCCTCTGGATCGGATCGGCCAAACCTCATCCGGTTTGGCCAAAGCCCGCTTGGCTTTGGCTGGTGCGTTTTTGTCCGTGTGTCATCCATTGCCTTCAGCCACGACCCGTGTTGGATCGGCCGCCATCCAAAGTGGATAGGCCAATCTAGGCCGGATTGGACGCATCCCGTTCTGGATCGGCCGATCTGTAACTCCTTCTCCTTTTTGGCTTCGATTCTTTCTTCTTCTTTGGTCTTTGGTCTTTCTCTTCCTTTCTCCACCTCTCATTGCCATCCTTCTTCTCCATGCATTACGGCTTCATCCTCATTCCGCAAACCAAAGCTCCAAACACCTGAAAAAGATGCAAAACATGCGAGAATATGCAAATATCTAGTCCTAGATTCTAAGAGTGCAAAATGAGTGAAATCTACCCTAAAAAGAGTGAATATGCAACCTCAATGTTGTGAAAGATGCATGTCAAGGTAGCAATTTACAGTGTATATCAACTCCCCGGGACTTGTATTTTGCTTGCTCTCAAGCAAACAACCGACAAAACCAAAATGAGATGTTGCTATGCGGGAACCAACTGCCAAAACAAATTGATAAGGAAATCGAGTCCTAGCTGCAAAGTGAGTAAGCCTTACTTAAAAGTTGTAGCCATACTCGTCACAACTCTATCTCGATTCAACCTCAACCTAGACAAGCATTCATATTCATCATTCCTTTTAAAATTCATTAATCAAGACCATGGATCACGTTATGCAAATTCAATGGATTCATTTGGCTAAGGGTAAGGTTAAGAGACAAAGATAATCTCTTCTTATTGTATGGCTTAATACGCAAAAGTGGGTATCTCTCAAGAAAAATGATGAGCTTTAGCAGAATGCTAAAGGTAGAAGTCAATGGATGCATACAAGAATAGAATCCCATCTACCCAAATATTTCCTATTGATTTCTACCCGTTCTAATAATCCAAAATAATATGATCCTACTCTACCCTTTTTTCAAAGATTTTTGTCATTTTCATTAGCCCTAGGCATAATAACGATAACCAAAATACCAAATCGAACTGACCCAAAATACAAGGAACCAAACCAAACTGGAGCCAACTAAATAACCAAACGATTCCTAAATTCAAGAACCAAAAAACTGGAACCGAATAGGTAAGGAACCAAGAACTGAACAGCTAAATATCAAAAATTATAATTAAAAACTTAAATTCGTTAGTCAATTTGAACCAAAATTACTTCAAAAAACTAAAATATTCAATTTTTATAATTAATTTATAGTTTTATATGATTTTTTGATTTTTTTAAACAAATTATATAGATGTACCTGAACTGAAACCAAACCAAATTTGAATAGGTACACATTGATTACCACAAGTTTAGAACCGAAAGAACTAGATTTCAAACCAAACCGAACCGAAATTTAATAAATATCCATTGGTTACCACTTTTTCAGAACAGAAAGAACCAAAAACCGAAAGAACCAAACTGAATTGAACCAAATATGTTAAGTCTACGCATACTCACCACTTCGCGTTTTTCTTCTTTACTATGACTGGGTTCACCAACCATTCTAGGTATTTTACCTTGGTGATTGACCTTGCTTCGGTTAATCTTTTCACCTTGTCGTTTACCACTTTTGATCGCTGTGGGCCTAGCTTTCTTATTTTTTGCTTGATCGGTTTATAAGGGTGGTCGCATTGAGTTTGTGACACATGATCTTTGGGTCAATGTTGGGACTATCATTTGTTGACCATGCAAAGGTTAATACGTTTGCGGGCTACAACTCATCATCTAGGAGCGCCATTTTGTCCAATATTGATTTCAAAATTAAATCTATCAAGCTTCTGATATCAATGAGGACTAGAAATACACCGCAATCGACTATGCAAAGTTTTATGACCAATAAATCATTATGAAGATGATCTACTCCTTCAGAATCTTCCTTTGTGAAGATAATTTATGCCTATCTTGGTTAAATAACTTTCATTGTGGTATGGTACATGTTATGACGAATCGAAACAACTGCATTTTGCTCGTGTTTCTTGATTGACCGTATTGTGTCATTACACAATTATAATCCTCCCATAATCATGGATGCTTTTTCTCGCAGAGGCGGTAGTAATGCCTCAGCTCTTGACAGTCTTTTTTGGGCTCGTTTGTTTCAACAAATTTTGAGATTTTGTATTTTCTGTACAACATTTCTTTTTCTTCCTTGTAGTAGGCATGTCTTCCCGACCTGTGTAGTGCCTCTTTGATCGTAAACAATCATTGAAGAATAGGACTCTTTTCAAATATGGAGCATAAACCATCCCGGTTTGCAGAGCTTCTATTGTGATCTCATTTCTTACAGATGCTTTAGGTATGATAACTCGGAAATGGTTGATGTATGACTTAAGTGTCTCGTTTGGTCATGCCTGAAGGCATGCAACTCGGCTGCCAAAGTGTTTTGGTTAATAAAAATTGAGTAATGTTTAAGGAAGGCTTAGGTGAGCTGGTTGTAGCTATCTATTAGTCCACATGCTAAGAAATGGTTGATGTATGACTTAAGTGTCTCGTTTGGTCATGCCTGAAGGCATGCAACTCGGCTGCCAAAGTGTTTTGGTTAATAAAAATTGAGTAATGTTTAAGGAAGGCTTAGGTGAGCTGGTTGTAGCTATCTATTAGTCCACATGCTAAGAAATGGTTGATGTATGACTTAAGTGTCTCGTTTGGTCATGCCTGAAGGCATGCAACTCGGCTGCCAAAGTGTTTTGGTTAATAAAAATTGAGTAATGTTTAAGGAAGGCTTAGGTGAGCTGGTTGTAGCTATCTATTAGTCCACATGCTAAGAAATGGTTGATGTATGACTTAAGTGTCTCGTTTGGTCATGCCTGAAGGCATGCAACTCGGCTGCCAAAGTGTTTTGGTTAATAAAAATCGAGTAATGTTTAAGGAAGGTTTAGGTGAGCTGGTCGTAGCTATCTATTAGTCCACATGCTAATTTTGCAAACCATCCTAGTATGTCATCGGTCATGTTCTCAACAGAAAAATGGTGGAAAGCGGCATCTTGTTCTTTGGACAAGAATTTGGTTTGTCCCATCATGATCGTGAATGCTGTCAAAAATTCACGGGGATCCATTTTCCCGTGTATGTCGGGAGGCTTGCAATCATCTTGGGTTTTGAATAGTTATTGGTGGTTTCGATCTTCAAGTTCAGGGTAGAAGGTTTCTAGAGTCTTTATCTTAAGTGTTCTTCTAGTCTAATCATTTTAGAATTTTTTATTTAAGGTTCCTTTTTGGGTTTAGTATCGAAGAACAAGATTGGAGTAAAGATTTAAGTCTTTATATTTTAAAGAATAATTCATTAAAAATATAAATCCAGACTTAAATCTCTCAAATTTAATAAAAGGTGATATTATTTAGAATATAAAAATGTTAAAATTAAGGGGGTGATTTCAAATATGGTTTAGAAATGATAGAGCCAATAACAAATAAGTTTGATTAAATTTTTAGAACCAACGGTTGAATATCATATATAATTTTTGAATGATCTAGATCCATCCAAATCTCTATGTCATTTCCTCCTACTCCATCAACCTTCTCTCTCAATCACACTTATGGCGCCCAAAATTATGCTCTGTGGAGATGCTTGTGTACGTCTCAATAAGCTCTTCAAGCGTGTTCAATTGGTATCTATATCTCTCTTTCTCGCGTCTCTCTGTCTTCATATCCATCTAATTTACGAATCCTAGGTTTTTAATTGACGTATTCTTTATGTTCATGCTTTCCTGATATGTTTTTTAATACTTGGTTTTTGGGTTTTTTGTTTTAATACTTGTTTGTGCGTAATCAATTTATACTAATGAATGGCATGCGGGAATCACAAATAGAGTTGTGAACTTATTTGCTCTTTCTATTTTCTTTTGTGGCAGTTATCACATTGCAGGTTCCTTTGGGGGTATTTTATGCCTGTTAACTCTGATTCTACTCATGTAACTCGTTTTATTGGTCTTGCTCAAAAGTTTATTTTTGCTATAGATTTTGGTTTCCTTTTGTGATCACTTTTCTCCTGAGTGGTACTCCTAACTCTTTTTAAGATGGAAATACTTTGGATTGCAATATACATCCTTTCATTTCGTTTTCTTCTGACTTGTTTCCAATCTTCTAGCACTTTTGATAAAAGTACTTCATTTTTCCTCTTTTCAGAAGTTTCTTCATGCCCTATCTCCTACACCAACATCTACCATGTCACCATTGGATCTTAGTGCAAAGCCTCCAAACACTACACTATGTCTTTATAGTCTACAATGGGGAGCTGCTGAGTCGAAGAAAAGGCCAAATAAAAATGACACTGATTCAGTGTGGAGTCATATTTGATTGTCAGTGTAGAGGAAAGTTTCTATTTTGCTTTACCCAAAAAGGGTCAGTAGTCGAAGATCACATATTGATAATCCTGATTGAACATTTGCCGAATACCTTGGTTATATATCCTGAAGGTGAATCAGAACTTAGTAGATACCAGAATGGTCTGAGAAATTGTTTTAAGAACCAAGGAAATGATGTCCAGCCAAGAAAAGTTGATATTGCAAATTTTATCATTTTTGAAGTTTCTTACGTTAGCTTGGTTTTTTTTGAATATCCATAAGTTGTTCATGTGCCATCATCCAGAGCTTGTCTTCTTCCTAATATCTTTAGTCTAGCTGCTAAAAAATGGGCTTTAAGCTTGTGACAAAAAAGTGTAAGCTAAATTATCTATTTTTGCTTTGTCTATCTTATCAAATCAATTGACTCTATTTTTACAGATTATACATGTGTTCTCTCTGTTTCTAAATTACTCATGATTAAATTAGGTGCGTGTTGTTGCAATTAGTGATAGTTTTGATGGCAAAAAATAAATGAAGAATGAATACAATGCAGCTTTGGGTCTCTTCTTTGTTGAACATCCTAATGGAAGTAGAAGTGTGTTATCACACTCCCTGGAAGAGATTAAAGATAGCCTACACAATTTGGACAAGAGGTATGACATTAGAAGCATGGAATTGCGACTTTGTTATTTAAGTACTAGAAAAGATGCTATCTATAACACAAGATTCAAACGCATGAAGATTTAAAGGATATGTTGTATTTGATACAAAGTGATTATATATTGACAAAATATTTTGCAGGCTAAAGGCATAGTATTTGATTTGTAGTTTAATTAGATAGATGACATCCAATCCAGTATATGTTGTTGTCTAGAAAATGACATTGGATTTTACATGCCTGATAGGGCTGACTGGAGAAACAATTCCAAGAATTTGACCCTTGCCAATTAACCTTACTAAACAAAATATACAATTACATGTTACGTTGTGCGCATTAATCTAGCTAAACTCATTATTATGATTCTATTTCAGCTTAAAATGAAATATTCATGTTCGTTTCTAACGACTTAATATTTTCTGTTGAACGTGTTATGCATCATCATAGGAATCTTCATTGGTCTCTCCATTTTTACATTCAGTATTCGTTATTTTGGTCAACTACAAACTAATAGTCTTCCATCTGTTTCCTTACATTTTTTTCTTCTCTTCTAAAAACAATTTCTTTGATATATTATTGTTTGTTGAGATGTAAGATAACAAAAACATAAAGCCCATGAAATAAAGATTTTAGGCATCATAAGATACAATATATAATCCAACTTGCTTTGTTTAAAGAAATTTTAAGTATATATATATATATATGTATGAGAAGGTAGTAATTTTTGTTTTATGATATATAATGGATAATTGGATATAAATATGCGTAAAACCACTCAAACAGTAAAAAAATTAGTCTCCACGTATGTTCCAATTAATTTTCGTTTTATTAGTAATTCGCTAGGCTTTGACCGGCCGTCCGACTAACGCCTAACGTTATTCCAAACATGGACTTATACTTTAAATTGGAAATTTATTATATTTCATTTTGCCACATCTCAAACTGCATTTGTTCATTTTTTTCACTTGTTTTTTTCTTTCAAATTTTGTTTAATAATACATGAACTTTCACATAAAAAAAACTGACTTTGTTTAGTTTCTTCTATAAATAATTTATATTGAATTATTTTATTCTACCTTATATTCAAACTATTCTAATTATGGCTTGGTTTTTATCATTTTTGTGGACCACCATTACCATCAAAAACTTCACCAATTTTTCTGGTTTCTATCCACCTTACTATACAATTTCCAAACACCAATTTTTCCTCTGCTTATCTCTGTTTGTTTCAATTCTTCTTTTCTTGTTTTAATTAAGCCATAAATATTTACAAGTGTTAAACGTGGTATCTTTAATAGTGATTAAAATTTGACACCAAACTGTTTATATATATATGATATGTTATAAAGTCATATATTAGTAAAGGAGTTTATTTAAAGAAAGTCTGTTGATTTTTTTGGTAAACATAGAAAGTTTGTTAATAGTTAAAGTGGTTATATTGTTAGTTTTGAGGTTTTAAATGTTGATTATATTATAGGAGTTACTAAAATAATACTCCCTTAGTTCTTTATTAGTTGATGTTTTAAAAAAAAACTATTTGTTTCTTTTTAGTTGATATTTTAAGATTTCTATGCAAACTTTACTGCATTTTTTATTTTTTTAACTCTTTAAATTCTGCAGATTAATTTATGATTTGTTAAACTATTTTGAAATTTGTGATAAACTATATTTTGTTTAGAAAAATAAAAAAGTTAATGATTCCTTAATATGTGTGGAATACCTAAAACATCAACTATAAAAAAAACAAAGGGAATAGTGTTGGAATGTTTTGTTAAATTGAGGCTTGAAGGAATTGAGAAGTTGGGCTTCGTAATTCTGTGGCCCAAAACGATTAAAACAATACAATCCGGCCCATAAGAATAAGAGTTGCAGAATATATAAATGGATACAAGTGAACGAGAGGAAAGCAGAGAAAGCAAAGAGATCTTATCTGTAACAAACAAAATCACTAGATAGATTCGAGTTTATCTTCTCCTTTGAGCTCAATCTTTTTCGTGATTCTATTTCTAGATGTCTTCTGCTTTCTTCTCAAGCTCTCGGATTCAGATAGCGAAGTAATTCATCTCTTTCTTGAAGCTCGAAGATAGAGAGTACAAGGGACATTCACTGGAGCTTTCTTCAACCTCTTAATCTTGGATTAAGGACAAATATCGCTCAAGTGCAGTAGATTCATCTACTACCTTGTGAGTTCACGATTTTGTATCTTTGTGTTCAGATTATTTCAGCTTTGGTAAAGATTCGAAGATTGTCTCCAACAATCTTGAGCGATATTATCTCACCGGAGCAAGATGACAAAGAACACAACGGTACCAGATCTGTCAAAACTTCAGCCATTGACGGGACCTAATTACAGGCGGTGGTCAGAGGAATTGTTGTTCTTCTTTCAAGAATTAGGACTAGAATATGTACTCATCAATGATCCTACCTCTGCAATGGCAGTAGTCGATTCTTCTCCTGTTGATTCTGGATCTGGTGATCTAAGTAAAGAAGAACATAAAGACAGAAAGGAAGGTATGTTTGAAGAACATAACCGGACTTGTAGAGGTCATATCATTAGGCATTTATCAGAGAAACTGTTCGATATATATGTTAAGTTTGATTCTGCAAAAGAGATCTGGGATAATTTGAAAAGGAAGTATGGTTCAGAAGATCAAGGAAAGAAGCAATATGTAACATCCTGTTGGACTTCTTTTGTGATGAGGAACGATGTGCCTGTGCTAGATCAACTTCATGATTATGAGGCCATTGTATCAAGAATACAGTCTGAAGGAATCCCACTTGATGACCAACTAGCTGCGTTGGTGCTGATTGACACAAACTCCCTTCTTCTTGGAGTAGCTACAAATCTAAACTGAAGCATGATATGAAGAAAATGACATTGGATGAGCTGATCTCAGATATCATGATAGAAGATGCTAATCGGTCTTACATAGGTAATGCAACAGAGAATCAACCTTCAAGATTTGATGCTAATTTGGTGGAAGGTGAGACCAATAAGTCAAAGAAAAAGGACAAGAACAACAAGAAGAAAGACAAAAACACAGTCAAGCAATCTGTAGAGTTCAAAAAGAAGATCAAATGCTGGAACTGTAACAAGCTCGGCCACAAGAAGCACGAGTGCAGAATGCCTCCTTAGGAGAAGGTCAAGGAATCTACAAAAGCCAATCTCACTGAGGATATAATTGCAGTCGTGACAGAAGTGTATGCAACAACAGATGTTGTGGACTGGATCATTGACTCTGGTTCTACAAGACACATATGCAATGATAAAGAACTGTTTCTGAAGCTGGAAAATCTCGATGATAATAAGGTGTTACTAGGAGATGCAAGTCCTTTGAAGGCTTCAGGGATCGGAGAAGTGAATCTCAAACTATCTTCAGGGAGAATTCTTACCCTAACCAAAGTGTTATATGTGCCATCAATGCGTAGGAATTTAATTTTAAGTGCCTTGTTGATAAATGCTGGAATTAAACAGACTATAGACTCAGGAAAACTTGTTCTGACTAAGGGTGAGATTTACATAGGAAAAGCCTTTTGTAATGGGAATCTGTTTGTACTAGAAACATTTAATGAAATGAAACTCGAGAATTCTGCTTACTTAGTCTGTGGACTTGATACCTGGCATAAAAGGCTTGGACACTTAAATGTGAAATCAATCAAAAGACTGAATCAAGCTGAACTAATACATGATGAACTCGAGAAATCATTGCATAAATGTGAAATCTGTGTTGAGGCAAAGCGTTTCCGTAAACCTTTGCAAATAAAGTAATGCGTTCAACTAATGTACTTGACCTTATACATTCAGATTTAGCGGACTTCAAGAGTACAATGAGTAGAGGAGGGAAGAGGTACTATGTGACATTCATAGATGATCACTCAAGGTACGCAAAAGTGTTTCTCTTGAGTTCAAAAGATGAAACATTTAACTCCTTTCTCCAATATAAATCTGAAGTGGAGAATCAACTAGATAGAAAGATTAAGAGAATAAGATCTGATAGAGGAAGTGAATATGAGTGTGAGTCTATGCATTCTTTCTGTATAAAAGAAGGTATTATTCATGAAAGGACAGCACCTTATTCTCCTCAGCAGAATGGAATTGCTGAGAGGAAAAATAGAACCCTTAAGAACATGATGAATGTTATGATTCTAGAGTCTGGGTTACCTGATAGTCTTTGGGGAGAAGCCATTCTCACAGCCTGTTATATCCTAAATAGAGTTCCTCACAAAGGTCTACAAGTGACACCATATGAACAATGGAGAGGCAACAAGCCTAATTTGTCACATATGAGAGTCTGGGGATGCTTGGTAAAGATTGGATTGCCAAATTTTAAAAAGACAACTATAGGATCAAAAACAGTAGATGCTGTATTTATAGGATATGCCTCTAATAGTTCAGCATACAGATGTCTAACCTTTGATGAAAGGAGTATGAAGTTTGGTCATGTTATAGAATCTAGAGACGTAGAATTCTTTGAACATATTTTTCCTTTCAAAGATTCATCAGAGAAACCTAAAATGAATGATGATACAAATGGTTTGAACTCTGATGAAATGTCTGGAAAAAGAAAACCAGATGTCGACACTGCAGAAATTAGAAGAAGCAAGAGAACTCGAACAGCAAAGGATTTTGGTCCAGATTTCATCACGAGTCTTTTGGTTTCAGAAAATGAACTGACTGAAGAGTTTGTGCATATATTCCTGATAGAGGAGGATCCTGCAACATATTCAGAAGCTATGAAAACAACTGATGCCTTGTTCTGGTTGGAAGCAATCAAGAGTGAGTATGATTCAATTATAACAAATCACACATGGGAGATAGTGGATCTGCCACGAGGATGCAAAGCTATAAAATGCAAATGGATCCTGAAAAGAAAATACAAGGCAGATGGAACAATTGACAAGTTCAAAGCGAGATTAGTTGCTCAGGGTTACTCTCAAAAATATGGAATAGATTACTTCGACACTTACTCTCCAGTGACCAAGTTAGCCTGTATAAGATTGCTGTTGGCAGTGGCTTCATCACACAATTTGATTGTACATCAAATGGATGTGAAGACAGCTTTCTTGAATGGAAACTTAGAAGAAGAAATCTATATGATGCAACCTGAAGGTTTTGAGATAAAAGGACAAGAGAACAAAGTCTGCAAACTTAGAAGATCACTGTATGGCCTCAAACAAGCACCAAAACAGTGGTTTGAAAAGTTCAGCTCAACCCTCTTAGAGTTTGGATTTACAACCAACTATGGAGACACATGCATATTCAGTAAAGGTAATTGCATAACCTTTGTAATTGTCTGTCTATATGTTGATGATATGATGATTATGGGAACATCACTGGATATAGTAGAGAATACAAAATCGTTTCTCAGTTCAAAATTTAGCATGAAGGATATGAAGGAGATAGATGTAATGCTCGGAATAAAAGCATCAAAAACAGATTCAGGTTTTTCACTTAGCCAATCACATTACATTGATAAGATAGTGAAAAAGTTTGGCTATTTGAATGAGCATTCAGCTAAATCGCCATATGATTCTTCGATTCATTTATACAAGAACAATGGAAGTAGTATTAGACAAGGTGATTATGCAAACATTTTGGGCAGTGTGATGTATTTGATGAACTGCACTAGACCAGATATTGCTTACTCAGTAAGTAGATTGTGTAGGTATACACAAAATCCTAGCAGAGAACATTGGACAGCTCTTGATAGATTGATGAAATATCTTAAAGGAACTATGGATTGGAGCTTGAACTATGGAGGTTCAGCCTGTGTGTTAGAGGCATTTTGTGACGCAAATTGGAGTAATGATCATGATGATGTGAACTCCACAAGCGGGTATGTATTTACATTAGGGAATGGAGCTGTAGCATGGAAGTCATCAAAGCAAACTTGCATAGCGAGATCAACTATGGAATCTGAACTCATAGCTTTAGAACTAGCTAGTCAAGAAGCAGATTGGTTGAGAAGTGTTCTAGGAGACTTACCAATGTTTGGAAAGAACATGCCTTCTATATCAATGAGATGTGACTCTCAATCAGCTATTGCAATAGCAACGAACAAGCTGTACAATGGGAAGAAAAGACACATTCGTATGAGGCATAAAGTGATAAGAAGCTTGATAGAAGCTGGAGTAATATCACTCGAATACGTAAGAACAGGACTGAACCTAGCAGACCCTTTGACGAAGGCATTGAGTGGACTGAAGGTCCGTAGCACTACCAAGGCAATGGGACTGAAACTGATCTAAGTCAAACTTGTTCGGGTTCCTTACTAAGATCAATTTACAAGAGTAAATAGACTAGTTCAAAAGGTCAAACGAAGAATAAGTTAAGGGACTTTGGAAATCAGGAGACCAACATACTTGGATACTAAGTGAACTGATCATTCACAAGTACAAGTAGTGTGAAAGTCGTTGATATATATATACTGACAACAGAGAATGGATAAAGTCCTACTTTGTGTATATATTACAGAGAAGACATAATAACAATGTATTTGATAAAGTACATGTGTTGTTGTTTTGAATGTTAAAACTTACACATGAGAATTACTCACATCGTTGATTCAAGTCTCAAGGACATCAACCATGGTAATGCAATCTTAACGAAATAGAGGAGGATTGTTGGAATGTTTTTTTAAATTGAGGCTTGAAGGAATTGAGAAGTTGGGCTTCGTAATTCTGTGGCCCAAAACGATTAAAACAATACAATACGGCCCATAAGAATAAGAGTTGCAGAATATATAAATGGATAAAAGAGAACGAGAGGAAAGCAGAGAAAGCAAAGAGATCTTATATGTAACAAACAAAATCACTAGATAGATTCGAGTTTATCTTCTCCTTTGAGCTCAATCTTTTTCGTGATTCTATTTCTAGACGTCTTCTGCTTTCTTCTCAAGCTCTCGGATTCAGATAGCGAAGTAATTCATCTCTTTCTTGAAGCTCGAAGATAGAGAGTACAAAGGACATTCACTGGAGCTTTCTTCAACCTCTTAATCTTGGATTAAGGACGAATATTGCTCAAGTGCAGTAGATTCATCTACTACCTTGTGATTTCACTGTTTTGTATCTTTGTGTTCAGATTATTTCAGCTTTGGTAAAGATTCGAAGATTGTCTCCAACAAGTAGATGGGTAAGTTTTAGGTTAGTTACTCTACTAATATTCACATTTGATTCTTTCACGTATAAATGGTTAAGTTTTAGGTTAGTAGCTTTCACATATGGACAAGTTCTTATATAACGTGATGATAGAATCAAATATTCATCGTTTGGTTCTAATGAAAGAAAGTTTGTAACATCAATTTTTCTAATTGTTTTACTCATCAATTATATTGGGCTGGTACTGTATAGAATCATGTTAATATTTACGTGACCTGCCTTTCACATAACTACGGACTCCTTAGTTGGTAAAATATACTTTTTTTTTCCTTAAAGTAATCCCTATTATTTTTTCTAGCCACGACATGTATTACTTCTAGAATGGTTACTATAATAAAACTAAGCTTATCCACAAACAAATGAGAAACATATGAAAATGAACCTGATTTAAGTGAATCAGATTCAATTTCTACATCTGAGAACTTTAAGAATGTGGTTAAAACATGGTAAAAGCAGAGAAAAACATCATCTCTTCTTCTCAAAGCTTTTACTTAAGTTTGCTTTTATTGTTGCTGTTTGTTTTTTTTTTCTTTTAATGGTTTTACTTTTTTGTTGCTGTTGTAATTGCAGCTTTAGCAGCATTGGCAAAAAAAGTAAAGGGAAACAAATGAAAAGAAAAGCTTCTTCATGAACCGGTTAAAGACCAAACCCTCCTACAAAAGGCTTATAGATTCTGTCTATGCCTATGCTTTGCACATGGCACTTTAGAGTTCATTCCTTCATTGTGAAAATGAAATCTTCATGGTCCCATATTTTTAGGTCTCTACATTTTTCTTTAAATGCGTCTAACTATTCTTAATATTTTATTAATTAGAGCTAATTTACATATATATATATATATATATATATATCAGATATGGATCCGTCTGTTGGAGATGGATCCGAGATCCTACTTCGTTCCACCGAAAACAATGGATCAAATACAAAAGAACAATCCGGTTGCAAACACTAAGCCTTCAACTCGGATAATATATTCGACTCGGCAAAAGTCTCATTTCGGAAGGTTCTACAAACCTGAAGAGAAGTCAGATGACACGTCAACAAACAAATAAATGAAAATTTTCCTATTCTGACATGGAAAACTTCCACAAATGTAGCATGAATCTTAACAGATTCAATCTTATCAAAATATTTGTAAATCTTCCTTTATTTTCTACACATGTAACCGCCTCCATAAACTATAAATAGAGGCACAATCTTTTGAAAAAAGGATCCTTTTGGCATACTTAAATCTAATAAGAAGATCAATTCGACAATCATCTCTTATTGTTCTTAGTTAACTAGCTCTTGCTCCCAATCTAATCTACAAGTTTCCTTGCCCATTCTCATTCACTCTTTTAATCAGGAACCTCTGTTGAGTACTCTTTGTGCTAAGACCGGTTCCAACAGTTGGTGCCGTCTGTGGGGACGATATCGAAGGACATCTTCACAAAGGCAAAAGAGAACTCTGAGAGAAGAAAGATGGTTGAAGGAGAAATCATCATCACCTCACCAGAAAGGAGGGAACCTCTCCCTTAAGAGCATGTAGATTAATGAATAGATCAACCTTGAATTCAACTCAAACTCTGGAGGAGAACCAATAGGAAACTCGAAAAGATATTGATCTTCCGCCACCACCACCGGGATCACCAACGCTCAGAACTTTAGTGTGAAACCTTATCGCACAATACAAAACTTTTGATTGAAGAAACGCTGAAAATTCAATAGACTCGAATCTCGTTTGAATGAGAGTAGTCTCCTGACTACACAGGTCAATAGGTCGTGTGCGGAAGCATTGGCTAGTGTTCAAAGAACACTATTCAGAGATTTACCAAGTCCACAGCCAGTGAACACCTTGGTGCAAGATCATTCCGCCATACCGAGCATGCCTGGACAACATGGTCAAGCAACGTTAGACGCTGCAACTATACTGAAGATGATAGATAACATGAGGTCAAAATTCTATCAAGCTACCAGCTCGGCACCCGAGATAGGAAGGATACTAGCTCAGGCACAGAACTCGCCATTCGCACCACGACTAAGAAGAATCTTGGTAAACAGAATTACGGCTCCGATGCCCCTCCTATGATGGGAATTTGGACCTGGTAGAGTTTATGAGCACCTTCAACGTCATGATGAACGGAACCAACTACATCATGGACAATGAAGACGCAGCTTACTGTCAGCACTTCACAGAAAATTTGACCGAAGACGCCTTGGTATGGTTCACCAAGTTGCCAGCCGGGTCAATCGAAAGCTTCAACCAACTTGTTGAGTTGTTTATGAAGCAATACGCCTTATTTATCAACCAGGATACCTCAACTGCTGAGTTGAGATCCTTAAGGCAAGGCTTTGACGAGCCCTTGAAGTCATACATCGGATGCTTCAAAAATATCCTGACAAAAGCTAAAGCCAGTGACGACATGACTATTGAAGCCCTCCAAACTGGAATGGTGACCGATGAGGCACTTAAACGGGACCTATTCGTCTATAGGCCCAACACAATCTCGCATGCTCTTTGCAGAGCAGCGAGACATGCGGAGTACGCAGAGGAAAAGCAAATCCTTTCACAGAATCAAGATACGCAATAGAACTCGACAACTAAAGAGTCGAGAGAAGGGCACTACGAGCCGAGATAACACAATAAAGGGAAAGCAAACTCAACAACCACTTTCTGAGTTGGGGAGAATAGTAGCCCCTGTGATAAGTCATTCAACAATACCTACAACCAGAAGGAATATTGCGGGTTCCACAAGAAAGCAGGTTATTTGATCGCAAAGTGAAAACAGCTGCAAGAATTCCTTGATGAGAAATTCAGTATGGGAGAGTTGGAGGTTTCAGAAGAGGAAACCCAGAGGTACAAAGCACAAAAGCAAAAGGAAGTCGAGCTACGAGAAGCTGCTTTCAAATCGGCAAAACCGAAGGATGACACTTCGGAGGTACTAAGCGGCAAAAGCTAGAAGGAGACAATAACGGATTTGGCGATCCACGAGTTGTTGTCAGTGTAATCATGGGCGGATTGCAGTTTTGTAATGACATTATTTGTTCAATCAAGAAATACGAACGAAAGATTATCGCCTCAGTCAACCAGGAGCCCGTCATGGAGTGCATACACATAGTGGATTCGGTGATCACTTTCACCACAGAAGATGTTAAAAGAGTCAGCTTATCGCATAACAACCACATAGTCGTCAAACTCTGAGTTGCTGACTATGATGTTTCATGAATTTTCATTAATACTGGGAGTTCAGTAGATCTCATATTCAAAGAGACCTTCGATAAAATGGCACTACCGGATGTCCAGCTAAAACCCGTGGATAGGACCTTGACTGTATTTGATAGAAGTACAATCAATGCGATTAGAACGGTGAAGCTGTCAGTCTGAGTTGCTGGAATTACGAGATGGATCAAACGACTCATTGTAGATAAGCCGCCAATCTACAACATGATCCTAGGAACACCTTGGATACACACGATGAAAGTCGTGCGCTCAAGCTATCATCAATATGTTAAGATCCCGGCAAACAAAGGAGTTTGTACACTCAAAGGAGATCAGAAGATGGTTAGAACTTGCTTCATCGCCGAGTTAAAGTTAAGGAACAAACCGTGCATGATCACTGCATTAGTAGGAAGCAGAATACTAACCAAACCGCCTACTCCCGAGAAGCCAGACCAATCAACTGTTGAACTCATCAATATTGATTTGACCGACCCAACAAAATATGTAAACATCAGCATTGACTTGAGCAAGCCAATCAAAGAGAAGCTGTTTCAGCTCCTAGAAGAGAATGTGACGACACTCGCATAGGCCACGCGACATGCCTGGAATCAACCCGACAATCACAGGTCATAGGCTATATATCAACCTGACATATAAGCCGATTAAACATAAAATAAGAAAGTTTGGGCCAGAGAGAAAAAAAGGCCGTAATTGAAGAGGTCAAAAAGTTGATTAAAGTCGGATCATCACCAAAGTTCAATATCCTGAATGGCTAGCCAATCCGGGAGTCATTCCGAAGAAGAATGGTAAATGGCGAGCCTGCACAGACTATATTGATCTCAACAAAGCATGCCCAAAAGACAGTTACCCGTTGCGAAATATCGACCGAATCATCGAGGAAACAGCTGAAAATGAACTTCTTTTGTTCATGGATGCTTTCTTGGGGTATAATCAGATTCAGATGCACCCCGACAACATAGAGAAAACTTAGTTCATCATGAAATGGGGCACTTATTGCTACGAAGTAATTCCATTCAGCTTGAAGAATGCTTGAGCAACCTACCAGCGCCTCGTAAATAAAATGTTTGTTGACCAACTCGGGCAAACAATGGAAGTATATATAGATGACATGCTGGTCAAGTCGTTAAAAGCAGAAGATCATGTGGATCATTTAGCTTGTTGATTCAAGACTCTGAATGAATACCAAATGAAGATCAACCCAACAAAATGTATTTTCGGAGTTACATCAGGAGAATTCCTTAGATACATAGTCACTCAAAGAGGAATTAAAGCTAATCTGAAGCAGGTCACGACAATCCAAGAATTGCCTTCTCCAAAGAATAAGCGAGAAGTACAAAGACTAACGGGCCGAATAGCCATCCTGAACCGCTTAATATCGCGCTCGACCGACAAGTATCTTCCATTCTATAATTTGTTGCGTGGAAAAAAAGAGTTCAAGTGAGATGAAACTTGTGAAAAGGCTTTTTCCGACTTGAAAGAGTACCTTTCAACACCACCGATACTCACCAAACCAGAAAATGGAGAACCACTGTACTTATACATCATAGTTTCTACCTTGTCAGTTAGTGGTGTACTAGTTCGAGATGACACTCAGTACCCGATCTTCTATATTAGCAAGTCTTTAGATGGAGCCGAGTCCAGATACCCGACTACAAAGAAGCTTGCACTAGCGGTAGTTGCTTCAGCAAGGAAGTTGCGACCTTACTTCTAGTCTCATACCGTTATAGTATTAACTAATTATCTACTACAAACAATACTACATAGTTCAAATCAGTCAGGTAGACTAACAAAGTTAGCAGTTAAATTAAGCGAGTGCGACATCGAGTTCAAAGGACGCACAAGTGCAAAGTCGCAAATACTAGCCGAGTAGCTAATTGAGCTATCTCCAGATCTGGAACCTCTTGAGTCGCCAAGGACTTAATGTGCAAGATATATAACCGAGTAGGCATCCGACTAGAGGGCGGGCCTATGGGAGAAGTCCTAGAATATTCATTCCGACTTGCATTTCCAGCTTTAAACAACGTGGCAGAGTATAAGATATTAACTGCGGGAATTAAACTATATCGATTGCTGTTGCGACTCCCTAACTCGTCGTTAACCAGGTTAACGGAGGTTATAACATGAAGAATGACCGAATGGAAGCCGATCTTCACGTGGTTAAAGAATTAACCAAGGATTTGAGATTTATGATCAACAATCTCAAGGTCCAGGAAAACATCTGCCGACGCCCTAGCAGCTCTTGCGTCCACAAAAATCTCATCCAGAGATGAATCATCCCAGTGGAAAGTATATATCACCCAAGTATAAGCCTACCAAAAGGAGATCAGAACTCATCTCGGCTATTGACGAAGTCCGAGAAGGATCAGATTCTGAGATGGCAGACGCCAAACAGAACGATAAACCAAAGGTGGATTGATGAGACGAGATCCTTGCGTACATTCTAGATGGCAAAACACCAAAAGACAGATGGGCAGCCTACCGCTTAAAAGCCAAGTGTGCTTTTTACGCCTAAGTTGGTGAAAAACTTTACCAAAAAAGTATAAACGGAGTACTACTCACTTGCATTCACGGTGACGAAGTCTATGAGATTATTAAAAAGATACACGATGGAGTGGGAGGAAACCACAACAGTGAAAGAACACTCGTTCAGAAGATCAGAACACTCGGTTACTATTGACTGACTATGGCAAAAGATTACGCCGAATACACTGCTAAGTGTGACAAGTATCAGAGACACGGACACATCACTCACGCTCTAACTGAGGAGCAGACATCAGCAATTATGCGTTATCCATTTATGCGATGGGCAATGGATATAGTCAGGCCATTACCGTCATCATAGCAAAAGAGGTTCATGCTCGTTATGACCGACTACTTCTCAAAGTAGGTTGAAGCAAAAGCTTATTATCATATCAAGGACAGAGAAATGATTAAATTTTTGTGGAAAAATATCATCTACCGACATGGTCTACCATACGAGATCGCGACGGATAACGGATCCCAATTTATCTCGGCAAAATTCACCAATTTTTGTGACAGATGGAATATCCACGTAAGTAAATCAACACCGCGAAACCCACAAGGATATGGCAAGCTGAGGTCATTAATAAAAATATCCTCGATGGTCTAAAGAAGCGACTTTCTGGAAAGAAGGGAAGTTGGGCTTTCGAGTTGGAGGGCGTATTATGATCACATCGGACAACACCTTGGCGATTGACTAGACGAACTTCATTCTCCTTTTCTCATAGAATGGAAGCAATGGCTCCAGCCGAGATAGTTGTGCCAACTATACGCCGAGAACATCTTTTCGAGAATGAAGACGCTAACAACAGTGCTATGGAAAATAACATTGACGACTTAGAAGAAGAACGCAACGAGGCACTTCTTCGAGTACAAAACTATCAGCAACAAGCCGTAAAGTACTATAGTAAAAAGTACACGGACAACACTTTGCAGTCGGAGACCTTGCACTTCGAAAAGTGTTTGAGAACATGGCTGAACTCAATACCGGGAAACTCGGCACAAATTGGGAAGGACCATACATTATCTTTGAAGTCGTAAAGCCAGGAGTCTACAAGATCGCTAACATGGAAGGAGAATCGATTCGTCAAAGTTGGAACTCCATCAACTTAAAGTGAAACTACTACTAAAGGCTCGCCAACTCGGCGAATTAGATGTGACACTAAACGCATCTCTATATACTTAATTAATTATGTAATGAGACATACGTCTTGGCTTGATCCCTTTGGGGTACGTAGGTAGCCTTTGGGTCCAGCTAAAACTCTATAAAATGTTTATTTGCCCCTAGTCGACATCTAATAAAAAAATATAGGTTACACCCTATATCCACCAAAGTCACAAGTCGAGAAAACTTCTCGCAAATACAAACACAAATCATCTTTAATCCGAGTCTTAAAATCTCGCCAAGCCCAACCTTGAAAAACTTGTCCAAATCACAGAAACTTCACCAAGTCTAACCTCGAGAATCTCCAACTAAGGTGTAGTCCTTATCTCAAATGCCAAGTTCTAAACTCGCCGAGTACAATCTCGCAAAACTTAATATCACCGATATAATCTCAAAAATCTCTGAATAAGACTTAGTCCTTATCTTTAAAACCGAGTTCTAAACTCACTGAGTATGACCTCGAAAAGCTTATACAAAAAACAAAGTATTACTCCTAATCAAAACTCAGATACAATACTTAACTATTATGAGACTAACCACTACTAGCATTGACGGGAATCTACTTCTCACAAAAAAGACAAGGCATAAGCTTTGTAGAAAACTTTTGAGATTAATATCTCACGAAACAATGGAACATAGTTCCTTACAGATTTACGAGATTAGTTCTTGTCAAAAGACAAAGCATAACTTTGTGCAGACGTAAAGAGATTAGCTTTTCACAAAATGATGAAACATAGTTCCGTACATACTAATGAGATCAATTCTCATCACAAAACAAAGCATAACTTTATACAGATTTGCCGAGATTAAATTCTTGTAAAACGACGATACATAGTTCCGTACATATTAGCGAGATCAATTCTCGTCTAAAGACAAAGCATAGTTTTGTACAGATTTGCCGAGATTAATATCTTGCAAAATGACAGAACATAGTTCCATACAGATTAATGAGATCAGTTCTCATCACAAGATAAAGCATAGTTTTGTATAGAATTACGAATGAAAAGTCTCGAACAAAGATAAAACATGACTTCTGTACAGATAATCGGAAATTCCTTAGATAAAGTTTTACGGATATGGTTTCTGAGTCCAAACTTCTTTAATCTTAAACTGAGTCCTAAAATCTCAGCTTTAAAAGGCGCATAACAAAAAGTTCTCTTCCTAAGCTAAAACTAGATCAAACTTTCTAAATGCGAGAAGATTCTTGACTAAACACGCAAAGCAAGAAAAAGATTTTGGAAACCAGAATTCATAGAATGACGAGTTAATTAAACAAATTTTCCATTCATAATCAAACATCAAACTTCATTTCATTTAAACAGGAAAAATATTTACAAAAGAAAGTACCGAGTACAAAATTATGTGCAACGTTTAAAAGAAGCCAAGCGGCGATTACAAAGAGAAGACTAGAACAAAGCTCGGAGAAATTATGGTGCTTTTAGGAGTCCACTTTCACCAGCATTGGAGGTTTCTCCCACTTCAAAAACAGAGACGACCAAGTCTCCGGGAACCAGCGGCGTCAAGCTCTCCCTATTACCGAGTTCCTTGAACATGTTCATCTTGGCAGTCATCTAGTCGGTGACCGCAAGAAAGCAATTGGAGAACTTGTCGACCCAATAAACTAGGCATAGGACAAACGGGCCTCAAGGTTCATGTCTGGGTCATTAAACCAAGCATCAATTCGGTCAAAACGACAAGACAGTTGTTCACAGAGAACATTGGAAACCCTCAAATTCTCAATAGTCAAGGCTTGACGGAGTCGAGAATTAAAGTCTCCCCTCATAGTGTCCAACTCGGCCTGCAGCTTTAGAACCTTGTCGCCAGCTTTCTCAGCAGACTTGAAAGCAGCACCTTGATCAGAGTCAGCATAATCAAGCAACTTTGACAAAGCCTTGTTGCGTACAACCAACTTGAGGACGTTCTCACGCTCAAGCTTCAACTCGTCCTTAACACGAACGAGTTCTTTCTTCGCCTCGGAGAGCTTAGACCAAAGTTCGGCCACTTCCACATAACTTCCAGCAACTGGGCTAGATGTATTCCTCCAAGAGCTGTTTTCTGAATTGGCAACGGACCTCTCCTGTTCCAACATAATGTTGTTCAGACAAGCGATAAACTGCAAAGATATTGAAAAACCAACAAGTTAGAAGTTGGAAGCAAGACAATAACATGAGGCAATAATCAGAAGTCAAAATAAACTCGGAACAGCAAGTAAGAAGCCTCTTCATACTCCTCCCAATTCTTCATTTGATCTGGGGAGAGTAGACACTCCAGCGAAGTCCTTATCTGGCTTATCAAGCTAGCACAATAAGACAGGAAGTCCAAAATTGGACAAGGACTAGTATGGTTATGGTATATCGGAAGTTAGGGATACCTCTACCCCTTCCACGAGAAGCACTCACGGAACCACTCCTACCACCTCCTCTTGGAAAGCCGATCCTTAACGGCACATCAGCCCTTGCCTTTTTTGCAGGTTGTGAATCTCCACGACCAGACCTAGAAGGGACTTCAACAATGTCCCTAGATGAAGCAGCTAAGGGCTCAAAAGCCCTAGAAGGTCCTCTAGAAGACCGAGCATTAAAACCCTCAAATGCAAAATTGACACCAACTTCCACATTAGGAAGCTTGAAATCATCTAGACCCATTTTTCAAAGAAGAATGAAGAAAAAGAAGTTAGAAAATTTTGAAAAAAGCTTGAAGATGGAAGAACTCGGAAATCGTTAAGTAAGATTGTGCAGATGAAAAATGAATGGTAAAAGAAGAAAAAACATGGTATTTATAGGGAATTACTGAAATCGGAAGCGATGCAAAACTGTAATTAACTGAGCTTGGAGTAATCAAAGCGATGCCACACGGTAATAATTATGACTCACGTAAAATCAAAGTGACTGTTCGACTAGCTCACTTGAAAACTGACACGTGGACCAAAGATTCTGGAAGATGAAAAACCTTCCGACTCGGAAATTCGACACCAGAATTTTCTGTGTCTGGGGGGCACAATTGTTGAAGGTGGATCTGAGATCCTACTTTGGTCCATTGAAAATAATTGGCTGAATACAAAAGAACAACCCGGCCTCAAGCACTAAGTCTTCAACTCGAATAATATATTTGACTCGGAAAAAGTCTCATCTCAGAAGATTCTACGAACTTGAAGAGAAGTCGGATGACATGTCAATAAACAAATAAATAGAAATTTTCCTATTCCGACATGGAAAATTTCAACAAATCTAGCATGAATCTTAACAGATTCAATCTTATCAAAAGATTTATAAATCTTCTTTTATTTTCTACACATGTAACCGTCTTTATAAACTATAAATAGAGGCACAATACTTTGAATAAATGATCCACTTTTTGGCATACTTAAGTCTAATAAGAACATCATTTCAGTAATCTCTCTTCTTGTTCTTAGTCAACTAGCTCTTGCTCCCAATCTAATCTACAAGTGTTCTTGCCCATTCTCTTCCACTATTTTAATCACGAACCTCTATTTTAGTGCTATTTGTGCTAAGACCAGTTCTAACACCGTCCGATGCACGGATTACTTTTGAAAAAAAACATAATATATATGATATGATATTATAAAGTGTGACCAATAATAACAAAAATGAATAATAACATGTAATAATTTTCTTTTTATTTTGTTAAAGGGCAAACATATAAATAAATTTTAAAATTATTAGATATCTTCTTGGTAACATAATAATAGGTCGATAACTGTATTCAGTAAAAAATTTATTTCTTTCTTGTATTTTCTAGAAATTATATGTTTATTCAAAAAAAATATTTTCAGAAAATAACTAAATAAATTATAAGTTAAATTAATATTTATATATCTGAATTTAAAGCAATAATTGATTGTTATTTTGTTGAGTATAAAAATTTATTTCAAATTATTTTATGGACAATAACATGCGCTAAAATAAATGTTTGACACTATTTTGTGATAATTTTTGGGTTTAAAATTTAATATAATACTTTTGTAGCCAATAATCTTCAGTAAATTATTTTTAATCCAATTTGATACGTGAAACAATTTTGTTGATAAGTAATTTTCAAAATCCAACTTTATAGATATTAAGATTTGATTTTAACTTTTTAATTAAATAAAAGTACAGAATAATTTTTGATCGTCGAACTAGACACATAAAATAGTCATATTGATTAATATTTTGAAACCAACTGCATATATATTAGGATTTATTTTTATCAATTTTTAATAAGATATAAATACAGAATAATTTTTGATCATTCGATTTGACACATGGATCAATCTCATTGATTAGTAACTTTTGAAACCCAATTTTATAGATACTAGGATTTATTTTATCATTTTTAATAAAATATAAATACGAATTAAATTTTGATCGTCGGATCTGACATGTGTAACAATCTCGTTGATTAGTATGTTTTTTGTCAACGGCAATATCAATGTGGGCCACAAAGTCTAAATCATTAGCCAAATTCCTACATAAATTTTGTAAATGGTGGGACTCGATCCCTGGTTGTGCATGTGTGCATGCCTTTATTGGACTTACCACCAGCTACTGGACTGAAGGCCACTTGCACTCGTTGATTTGTAATTTTTGAAACCCAACTTTATATAAATGGATTAGGATATAATTTTATCTTATATATAAATAAAATATAAATACACAAAAAATTTTATTGTTGGATTTATGTGGAACAATGTTTTTATTAGTTACTTTTGAAACCTAACTTTATATGAAAAGATTAGTCACTTTTGAAACCTAACATTATATAATAGGATTAGTAACTTTTGGAATCCAATTTTATATAATAGGAGAGGATTTGATTTTATATTTTTAAATAAAATATAAATATAAAATAATTTCTGATCGTTGAATTTGACACATGAACCAATCTCGTTGATTAGTAACTTTTGAAATCTAACTTTATATAATAGGATCAAAACCCAACTTTATATAATAGGATTATATGTTTATTCAAAACAATTTTTAGAAAATAAATAAATAAATTATAAATTAAATTAATATTTACATATCATTATTATGTTACTGTTTAATTATTTTTTATTATTCTATGGACAATAACATACGCAAAATCAAATTTTTAACTCTATTTTATGATAATTTTTTATGTCAAAATATAATTTAATACCTTTTCTAGCTAATAATCTTTACTTAATCATTTTTAATCTAATTTGACAAGTGAAACGATCTCGTTATTTAATAACTTTTAAAACTCAAATTTTTAGATATTAGGATTTGATTTTTATAATAAAAAAACTATAGAATAATTTTGATCATTGGATTTGACACATGAAACAATTTCGTTGATTAGTGGTTTTTGAAACCCAAATTTACATATATTAGGATTTGATTTTATCTTCTTTTAATAAAATATAAATACAGAATAATTTTTGATCAGTGGATTTGACACTTTGATCAATCATGTTGATTGTAAATTCTGAAACTCAACTTTATATAATAAATTTTTTAATAAAATAAAATACAAAAAAAAATTCGTCGTTAAATCTGACCCATAAAACAATCTCAGTGATTAGTAATTTTTGAAGTCCAAATTTATGTATATTAGGATTTGATTTTATCTACTTTTAATAAAATATAAATAGAGAATAATTTTTTATCATTAGATTTGACACGTGAACCAATCATGTTGATTAATAATTTTTGAAACCCAACTTATTGATATTAGGATCTGATTTTGTCTTTTTTAATAAAATATAAATATGAAACAGTTTTTGATAATCGGATTTGACATGTACGATAATCTTGTTGATTAATAACTTTTGAAACTTAATTTTATATAATAGGATAGCATTTGGTTTAATCTTTTTTTAATAAAATATAAATACAAAATAGTTTTGATCATTATATTTGACACGTGGTACAATCCTATTGATTAGTAACTTTTGAAACCCTATACATATTAGGATTTGATTTTTATCTTTTTAATAAAATATAAATACAAAATAACTTTTGAATGTTGAATTTGACACGTGGAACAATCTCATTAATTAGTAACTATAAGATATCAAGTTTATATAATAGGATTAGTTTCGCCATTATGATATACCTTATATATTTTAGGATTAGACACTTTCATTTACCGTGTTATAAACTAAATGATAAAATTAACCTAAAATTCATAACTACCTTTAAAATAAGATTAAGATAGGTTTTGTTATAAATTTATATCTATAAATTTAAAATTAATAAAGAACAAAAAAAATTCTAAAAAAGTTAAAATTTAATAAAAACATATCAGTTATAAATTTGGTTCCGATTCGGGTTTGGATTTATTTTTCTGGGTACATAAATTTTGGATCGGTATTTGATATTTTGTCAGTTTCAGATTATCTAATTCGGTATTTTGATATTTTTATCGGGTTCGGTTCATCTGATTCACTTTGGTATAGATTAAGCTCGATATCATGTATATTTATATAAAAATTCAAAATTCAAAAAAGTAAAAGAAAAACTATAAAAAAAAATTTGGTTCTTGATTTAGTTTTGGTTCGGGTCAGATTTGGTTTTTCGGATACCTAGATTTAGGATCCATTTAAATATTTTGTCTGATCCAGTTTCTGTAATTTACATCGATTTTGGTTCATGTTTCAGGTTCTAAAACAATATTTAAAATATTAATACGGATAAAATAATATAAATCGACACAATTTAAAAATCAATCAAAATAATCAAATCTCATATTATAACGTAGGTATAATTTAACCTGTGATTGTTATATGCGGGGCGGGACGTATTTGCTCAATTCTGCACTTAGGTCACCAATCACGTTAACAAACAAAAAAATAGGACGTATTTATTTACTAAAAGACGGTCCAAATAATGTGAAAAAAATTGTGTCTCGGTTTTCATAATTATACAACTCCAACATAAGTGCGTTTCAAATTGGGCCGCAATTTTTATAGTTTATTTCATTTACTCCATATATATAACTCATTTTTATATTATTATATTCATAAAATATCACATTCTTTCGTTATAATAATGTCATAAAATATTATTATATTATATGTATTTTATTTTGTATTATTTATTTATTTACTAAAATCTAATTTGATTTATAATATTTTAAATTATTTGATTAATTATAGATCAAATATATTATAATAATTTTGATTCTAATATTATCTATAAAACTATACCGCTTTTATGTTTTCACCAATCATAATTTTTTTTAACCACACTTTTATATTGTCATCAATCATAAGTTCATTTGTTCCACTTTTTTGTTCCACACCATACTTGAACCATACCGCATTTGGATCGCACCGTATTCTATCTCGCATCCTTAAAATCAATATCCCCAATCAAACCCTAACTCCTTATATTGGAGAATCGAAATTTATAATAAAATTGACATTCGTACAGTATACTACCAGGATGTAGTCAGATCCGATTCAGAAAAGAATATTTATTTATTTCGGTGGGTATATAATAAATAATCGTCACGAGGCTCGACAATGTTCTTCTGGACCATATTAGGGAAAAAATCTCATTATATTATATACCTACAGATCTAAATATACAGGAAGCTATAATCTTG
This sequence comes from Lepidium aucheri, assembly GCA_900406435.1. Classification (NCBI taxonomy): domain Eukaryota; kingdom Viridiplantae; phylum Streptophyta; class Magnoliopsida; order Brassicales; family Brassicaceae; genus Lepidium; species Lepidium aucheri. The sequence goes on from OVBA01001858.1 coordinate 29,372, forward strand.
TAGTAGTAGTTGGAATTAGTAGACCACTTTAGTTAGATTTCGAAATAGTCCATTTTGATTTATATGTGGATTTTTTTTTTTTTGGTTTTCTGCTCAAGTGTGTTTCCACCTAATTATGATGGACTTTTTAATTTAATTGCAAGATCTGAAATAATAATTTTGTTTGAACAGTAAAGAAAAAGGGTTCGTTGTCCGTGAAATAATAATTTTGTTTGAACAATGAAACGACAAATACGAAACGCGAATGTGGTCGTATTTGATCGTGTATTGCTTGCTTTTATATAAACTTTCTCAATGAAACACCAATTTACGATCTCCATTTCTCTCCACTCCTTCTTCTATTCTTTTTATTATTCATCTAATTTTTTTTTTTTGTCTATCAATCTCTGGATTTTTTGTCGGTGCATTCAAATGGTATTTTGTTCCGTATTAATTTGAAATCAAATCAAATGGGGCACCAGAATTTAATTTTGTTTTATTTACGACTTTTCATGTTCAAAAAAAAAACATAAAAGTCACTAATTAGTGACAACGGAACTTATTCTCTAACACCACGTGTTTTGTACGTTTTTATATATTTTTTGGGTGAATTAATTCTTACTAAAGAGCTGGTGTTTGCTTGGCTTTATTACTTTGCTTAATTTGATACTCACTTAGTTTAATTTTAGTAAATGTTTAAAAAAAATATGATTTTTTTAGTTGATGTTTTCATATTTCTTGTAAAATTTAATATAGTTTTAGTGTTTTTGACTATTTAAATTCTACAAATTGATATGTGATTAGTTATATATTTTTGAAAATTATGATAAAATAAAAAATTTTATCATACAATTTTTAAATATGAAAAAATAATTAGATTTTTTTTAAAAAAATTTAAAATGGCAATCAAAAGGTAATAATAATTTAATAGTTTAATGTGTCAATAGTAAAAAAATTCTAATTTGTTCAACTATTTCACACATAAAATTGACTATCATATTTATTGAAACAAAATAGACTCAAAAGTTGTTTTAAAATATTTGGTTAACTATTTTGTGAAAAATAATTATTTATAGCTACTATTTTGTTTTCTAGTTTGGTTTTTTATTTGTAATTCGTTATATAAAGATAGTGATTTTTTTGTAGTTTTTATTAGGAGTGTCAAAATGGGTAAGAAGTGATGGGTCAACTCAACCCAATCCATACCCATCAACCCATTGGTTTTGAAATTTTTGACCCTAATGGGTTAACAAGTTTCATGGATTGATGGATTAAATGAGTTTGGGTTAGAATGGGTTAGAATGGGTTAGGTTCTAATGGGTTGATGGGTCAAAACGGGTTACCCATTAAATTGTTAATATTTAAAATTTGAACGACAAACCAACCCATTTTTTCCCTCTATTTTTTACTAACTCTCCTCTTTTTTACTCTCTCTCCTCATTTTACTCTCTCTCCTTTTTTACTCTCTCTCCTCATTTTACTCTCTCTCCTCTTTTTACTCTTTCTCTCATTTTACTCGCTCTCTTCATTTTACTCGCTCTCCTCATTTTACTCTCTCTTCTCATTTTACTCTCTCTCTTCATTTTACTCTCTCTCCTCATTTTACTCTCTCTCCTTTTTTATTTCCTTATCTCATTTTACTCTCTCTCCTCATTTTACTCTCTCCTCATTTTACTCTCTCTCCTCATTTTATTCTCTTTCCTCATTTTACTCTCTCTCATTTTTTTACTATTTCTCTCATTTTACTCTCTCTCCTCATTTTACTCTCTTTCCTCATTTTACTCTCTATCCTCTTTTTACTCTCTCTCCTCATTTTA